>CAUYRT010003690.1:0-186522 GCA_963574885.1 Lepilemur ruficaudatus | reverse complement strand
GTGTGTGTGTGTGAGACAGAGTCTCACTCTGCTGCCCGGGCTAGAGTGAGTGCCGTGGCGCTAGCCTAGCTCACAGCAACCTCAGACTCCTGGGCTCAAGTGATCCTTCTGCCTCAGCCTCCCGAGTAGCTGGGACTACAGACATGTGCTGCCATGCCCGGCTAAGTTTTTCTATATATATATATATATTTTTAGTCGTTCAATTAGTTTCTTTCTAATTTTAGTAGAGACAGGGTCTCGCTCTTGCTCAGGCTGGTTTTGAACTCCTCACCTTGAGCGATCTGCCTGCCTAGGCCTCCCAGAGTGCTAGGATTACAGGTGTGAGCCACCGCGCCTGACCTAAAATCTTAAAAATTAATTTGAACAAATTTCCAGTAATTTAGAGCTCAAGTTGAATCCAAAAACATTTAAAATAATCACCAAATTATGAATCTGCTCAATCAACTCCTTAAAGGTGAGAATCAGGATTTAATGACTTAATCATATAGCTTAAGAAACTTGAACTGCGGTAGGAGGAGGAGGACACAAAAACAGCTATTGCCTAAGTTGCCTCTTGATAATGGAACCTCTTCCTATTGTGAATATTCTTATTTTGTAATTCAAAAAGTAATATGAAGACCTGCCGGAATGGCTAAAATTAAAACGACTGCCATGTAATTATTTAGGGAGATGTAAATGCTCAGCCATCAAGTATGAATAAATATCCACCACCTAGATTCTACAATTAACATGTTATGATACTTGCTTTATTACATACCTACCCGTCTGTTCATCCCTCTGCCCTGTTGGCAATCCACATCATTCTTCTGACGTTGCAGACATCAGTAAACTTTACCCCTAATCAATTTACCATGAGTATCATAAACCAGAGTCCTGTCAGATGTTGGTGATGATGTGGAGCAATGGAAGCTCTCATACATTGTTGGTGGAAGTTAAAATGTTATACAACTCCTTTGCAAACATGTTCTGGAAGCTTCTTACAAGACTAAACATAAATCTAGCCTATGACTTGGCAATTCCATTTCTAGGTATTTAGCCAGGAGAAATGAAAACATATTCACAAATAGATCCCTACAAGTGTGCTCATAGTATTTATTTCGAATAACCAAAAAAAGAAACAGCCTAGGTGTCTGTCAAGAGGAAAATGGCTGAGGAAATTAGTACGTTCCTACAATACAAAGATACTCAACAATTAAAAGGAACAAACTTCTTATACTCAAAACAACCTGGATGAGTAACAAAAACATTATCTTAAAATCCTTACACAAGAGTAAACACTGTTCGACTCCATTCATATGAAGCGCTAGAGCAGCAGTCCCCAACCTTTTTGGCACCAGGGACTGTTTTCATGGAAGACAATTTTTCCACGGACCAGGGAGGTGGGGGATGGTTTTGGGATGACTCAAGCGCATTACATTTATTGTGCACTTTATTTCTATTATTATTACATCGTAATATATAATGAAATAATTATACAACTCACCCTAGGTTGGGGACCCCTGCTCTAGAGCAAGTAAAACTGATTGATGGTGAAAAACATTAGAACAGTGGTGGGGAATTGACTGAGAAGGGGCATGAAGGAACTTTCCGGGAAAAGGGTAATATTCTATATCTAGACAGAGGTTTTATTTACATGGGTGTATACATTCGGCAAAACTTATTGAATCATACACTTAAGACTTGTGGATTTGATTTTTAAGAAAATTTTCCTTAAAAAACACCATAAGCAAATACTGAACTCTAGTTAATGATATGCATGCTGAATTGTTTAGAAGTAAAGTTTACAGAAGTCTGTAACTTTGGGAGAATAATATGGATTGCCGATTGCACAGTTGAATGAACAGGTAGATATGTGATGAAGCAAGTATCACAAAATGCTAATTGTAGGATGTGGGTGGTGGGTATTTATTTGATGGTTGAGGATTTACATTTTCCCGAATAATTACATGGGATAACATTAACAAAACAACTGGGAATCTTTATGACTGGTAAGGTCAAGGTCAGGAGTTAACACACTGGGGATTTGAGTCATGAATATCTTGGCCCTGAATCTGTCTCCTCTTTTGCTGAGGTTGCCAGACTTTGGTGGTCTGTGCAGCTGCTAATAGCTTTTTAAAAGCCAGCAAAATGTTTGTTGTTTTGGTTGTCTGCTTCTAATGCAATGATTTATATATTTAGTTGAAGGCAACAAGATACTATGAAAGGAAAATGGGTTCTGGAGTCAGAAAACTTAGATTTAAACATAGGCTTTTCCCCCTTAGGATTGTGATCTTAGGAAAACCACTTTAACTTCTCTGAGACTCAGTTTCCTCAGCTGTGACACAGAGATAACAACCATGTGAAATACCTCAGAGTTGCGGCAAGGATCAGATAAGATCACGTGTGGGAAAACAGGTAAAGCATGTGAAGGATAAGATGCTGGCTGCAATTCATCTTAGCACATCAAAGTTGTGTTCATTTAGCCTTATGCTTGTGTTGTTTTTAGTTATAAAAATTACCTGCTAGTCTATAACAGTTTTTATTTGCTTAAGGTTCCCAAATATGGACTTTTTAAAAATGAACATGCCATTGGGCTGAGAAAGAAAGGTATGGCCCCACTGACAACCACTCGGCATTTTACAGATTTTAGTGATGCCAGATGAACACTTGGGGTTTGTCAGCTAGCAGAGATGGAAACCAGGACTCCTGTCACAGCACATATATCCAAGTTTCTCTTTTCAGAATCAATTCTGTTGTTGGCCATTAAGCCAAATGGCAAGGAAAGACTCAGGAAGCCAAACAGGTTGAGGGAAGGGGATGGTATCCTTTACTTTATTTCTCAGAGCAAATAGCTAGGAAGGAAAGGGATTAAATGACCGACCCAAGGAGAGTGGTCTCCAGGATACCTTTTCAAATATCCCCACTGGCTCCTCTCGGATGGATTTCACTTACAAAGATACACGCTAATTCTGTGCCAACTTCAGTGACAGCTTCGGAGCCCAGCCTTCATATGGTTTCAGTCAGGGAGATTTCTCAAGGTGGTCCCATAAGACTATACAATCAATGGATAGTTGGGGGGTAGGAAGGGCACACGGAGGCCCGCGTGCGCGCGTGTATGTGTGTGTTTGTGTGATCCAGTTATCATTTTACGTTTCAAATTCTTAAAAGTAATTACCAAGAATTCTATCCAAGCTCATAAACACAGAACAGATATTAGGCATCTACTATCTGACTACATATTTTACACCAAATAAACACTGCAATAAAAAGGGAAGTCCAGTTAATCAGGAGAATGCAAACAAGACATTTTCAAGGTACCTATACGTATACTAACTGAGTGTCCCTACTGTCTTCATTTTTTATCATAATTGTGCTCCAGGAAGTTTTTGTGAAACTTGTGCTTTAGGTGGAAACCTCTTGTATTTTCTTCACGGAGAGTCTTAGCAGGTTTAGTTCCCCCAGGAGCCTTTGAAGAATGATTGCAGTAATTCCCCTCACTTCGCAGCGCGCTGTTCATGGGAGCATATGGCTGGCTCCGTGACTTCCTCGCCACTGAGCATGAGTTGGGATCAAACTCTGCCCCGGAGCTATTTAGGTTCAGTCAGAAATAAAATTTGACTTTTAAAAGCACAAGGAAACCTGAAGTGAAACTGAATTGTTTTTTGGTGGCGACTTTCGGTACTTTTATGTAAATCAATGGGGCTCAGAGGGGCCACCTCTTATGATTTCAGGTGACATACTGGTGTCCATCTCTCTATTGTTTTTGGTTTGCCCTCTGCCAGGGCCTTTGCTATTTCCCCATGACCTAGTTGGGACAGTTGATAAATAATGGGTAGCATTACCCAGCTCTTTATTCTTTTTTTCCATTTAAAAAGTAAAAACTATATTTAAACACTTAAAAAATCAATAGCCATCAGTTTCCTGACATTGCCATGCTCATAAGGAAAGAAGACTAAAAATATATATTACTGTTAAATTGTAAATTATCTTTTATTTATCTTAAATGAGACTGTATACTGCAATAGTGGGGAGAGCTGGGAATTGGTGGTGACATTTGTGGTGATCCTGAAGGGGCCTTTTGGGCATTTTCCAGGGCATTAGAGGTTGAAGGAGTTAATGGGCTGCACAGCATGACTTCTTGTTCTTGTTACAGAAGTATCACTTCTAAAACATATACTTATTGACCAGGAGAATTGACCATGTATAAGGTAACATATCTTTAATCTCTAAAATAAAAATGTCTTTATTATTCTGTCTTGCTCCTCTTTTCCCAACCTCCTAACCTTTTTGGCATGAAAGTCTCTTGTCCTCTCCATTTTCCCCTCTGATTATTTCTTAATGTCCTTTGTTTTCTTTTTTCTTTTTTTTTTTTTTTGAGACAGGGTCTCATTCTGTGTCCAGGGGTAGAGTGCAGTGGCACGATCATAGCTCACTGCAACCTCAAACTCCTGGGCTCAAGCAATCCTCCTGCCTCAGCCTCCTGCACAGCTGGGACTACAGGTGAGCACCACCATGCCTGGCTAATTTTTCTATTTTTGGTAGAGATGGGGTTTCTCTCTTGCTCAGGCTGGTCTCAAACTCCTAACCTCAAGCTATCCTCCTGCCTCAGCCTCCCAGAATGCTAGGATTACAGGTATGAGCCACCACACCCAGCCTTTATTGTCCTCTTTATGGTCTCTAGTTGGGAATCATATGGGGGTCTGCAAACAGCTCCTTAGGTCCTGATTGTACTGGGTCTTGTGTTTCTTAGAGCTAGCAGAGACAGGCCTGTGGCTGATGCAGTCTGAATGTTGGATTCTCAAATTTCTGGTGGGATGAAAACCAATACCATACCATGGAGTACATGGTTAGGACAGCCCTTTCCCACTGAATATAGTTAGGATCAGTTTATTAAAAAATATACATACATATACAGATATAGATATGTATATACGTTTATTTGCATACTTACATATACAAATAATATATATAACTTTTTAATAGGATCAGTTTATTTTCAAAGCTATATATTATATCTATATATTATTTTAAAAGGTATATATTTAAATTAAAGAAACATATGTATGTTTCCATATTTAACCCGCAAAATACTTTTGCACCTAAAATCAAGGTTTTCAAGTTCTCATGCTTACTGTTTTCACCTGATAGCAATGATCTTCAATGGTCAATTATAATTTAGTTATTATTTGTTATACCAGAATTCGACTTGCTAATTTTCATTATATCCAAAATCTGGGTCATTCATTGTAGTATGCAGTTAATTTCTACTTTTATACCCTAGAAATTTAGGGCTTGAAACATAAACTGTTGGTTTACTTGAATAATACTTAGCTCTTCTTTCTTAGTTATGTAATTATGTTAGGTGATGCTGTATTTCCCTTCAGCAAAGCTACAGGCTTCATAAATGTTGCTACAGCGACACAGCTTTAAAACAACCTGAGGTAACTAGGCTGACCAAATTCAACTCATTCAATTAATCCGAAAGAGACTTTTGATAAAAAAGAAATTATTTCATCATCTCCTTTAGCTGTAATAGCACAAAATATTGACAAATACTTTAACAATTGATTATGATAGGTAGGTTGGATGGTTATAGACTAGCCAGTTGTTGACTCCATTGTGGGTGCCAGAGCCAATGGCCTCCTCTTACACGAAAGAGACTGTTTATCTGGCGTGAGGGTCCAGGGGTGACAAAAGACCATGAAGGCCCCAAAATATGGACTACACAGGCCTGAAATCCCATTTTTTAGACCAACAAAAGGTTTAAACCAGAAAGGTTCCTTGAGGAGGGTTTAGGAAGAGGATATAAAGGCAGCAGCTATTTATCATATAATAATAAGAACAGCAAATACAGAGAGTATCTACTGTGTACCAGAGTTCCAGTGCTGCCAGCGTAGCTCTCCAGTTCATGCTTTAGTTTACATGAACAATTCAGAGAAGAGTTAGAACTCTTTTCTTTTCTTTTTTCTTTTCTTTTCTTTTCTTTTCTTTTCTTTTCTTTTCTTTTCTTTTCTTTTTTCTTTTCTTTTCTTTTCTTTTCTTTTTTCCTTTCTTTCTTTCTTTCTTTCTTTCTTTCTTTCTTTCTTTCTTTCTTTCTTTTTTAGCATTTGCAATCTCCTTTTGCAGCTTTAGACTCCTACCCAACACTAGGGGTTCTGTAAATATTATATCTAACAGGATTCTGTGGTGTTATTGTGTCTTTCCATTGGCATGCAGTGATAATTTCCATTTTTTGCATAACTGTCAGAAGATGACACTTCAATCATTCACATTGCCAATATGGAAATGTGCATTTCTAGACAGATGCAAGAGCTATTTTCTACAAAAAGGCAAATGCTTTATGCAAACAGAAGAGGCTATTATCTATATACATGGGAAATATCATATTCCACTATGAGTTTCTTCACCTGACTATAAACCCTTTGTGGGGAAAAAAATTGATCTTATGTAGCTCTGTAATTCCCAACACTTAACAGATTGTCTGGTACATAGTAGGTTCTCAATGAAGCGATTCCCCAAAGTAGTGCCTATGTGGTGTGAGGAGTCAGAGGCTGAGGTCACAGAACTGGCTCTGCCATCATCAGCTCCATTTCACCATTAGAGACTAGTTTCTTTTCTTGGAGCCTTCTTTTTTTTTTCTTTTTTTTTTTTTTTTTAAAAAAAAAACTATTTTATAAAAGTAAGGCATATTAACAGACATTTTATTCAAATAAGTAACAAGAGGAAAAGATGACTTATACTGATACCAGAGGTAACCATTGGTAACCTTTTGGTATATTTCTTTCCAGATTAAAAAACATAAATATATAGATATGCACATATACTAGAGATAGAGAGAGAGAGAGGGAGCTTATGCATGCACATGCAAGTGAGCAGCATATAGTGTATATATCACTTTGGAATCTACTTTTTTACCTAACAACATATTGCCTATTAGCTTAACCTTTCTAAGTTACTTAACCCTTCTGAATCTTAGTTTTCTTATCTACAAAATGAGGATAATGATGCCTATCTGATATTGTTGTTATGATAAATGAAATTATCCATGTAAGGCTCAGTGCATAATAAGCTCTCCAGTGTGATCATGCATGGAAAAGGATGAATGCATCCAGATGCCTGCCCAAGTTTCCCCTTCTTCTTTTTTAGTTTATCTTTTTTCTGCAGACCTCCTCTGTGGTCACAAGTTTCTTTTTTACTTGATGCAGAGATTGCACACTGGAGGCATGTGGTCCAAAGATGCCCACAGACTTGTTTTGTTTGGCTGACAGTGGTCAATCGTTTGTTTTTGAAATCACATGACTATCTGGATTTCCTGTGTCTCTTAATGTCAGAAGATGACGACACCAGGCTTGCTCTCTGGGATGGCAGTGCTCAGCTAGTGCTGAGGAGCAGCTGCCCTGGTAGAGAAGCAGAAGCTCTCCAGTTCTTGCAAGACCCCCACCTACCCTGCTTCACATATTTACTGTATTAGTGTGCTTCTTGCTGCATCTGAATTTGCTAGTGCTGGGTTAGAGCCCAATAAATTAGGAATTAGGATATATAACCAACGCCTTATGAAAGGAACTCTCCAAACAACCTCATTTTAGGAGGCAAAATTGCAGGCAGTAAGTGCTTACATCAATTTAAGTGGAGTAGAATTTCCCAGATAGGAGCAAGATGGCCAAATAGAAACCTCCAGGATCGTCCCTCCACATAAACACCTAATTCAACAACTATCCATGCAAGCAAGCACCTTCAGAAGAACCACAAATCAGGTGAGTGATCATATTACCTGGTTTTAACATTAGATCAAAGAAAGAGGCACTGAGGAGGGCAGAAAAGGCAGTTTTGCCTTGCTTACACCAACCCTCTGCTATCCTCTGGCAGTGCTGCCCCAGGGCCCCGGGTGGAGAAAGAATCTGTGTGCCCAGGGGAAAATGAAGTGATTGTGGGGCTTTGCATTGAAACTCAGGGCTGCCCTGGCACAGGGGAACACAGCACAGGGCAGAATTCTGCCAGTGCCCACGGAGGGAGAATTTTGACCAGCCTGGCCAAAGGGAAATCCTTTGCCCCAAAGCTCAAATTCCAGCTAGCCCCATCACCAGCAGAAAAAAAACAGCCTGGGGCCTGGACTAAATTTGTAAGGCAATTGGGCCAAAAGGGCTACAGTCCTTGAGCAGTTTTTGTGGCAGTGCTAGCATGAAGCCAGTGGACTGAGGGTGCACATGACCCAGTGAGACACCAGCAGCTGTGGCCAAGCTAGTACTTGTGTCAGCCCTCCCCCAACTATGGCAGCACAGCTCAGGGAGAGTCTTCTTCCACTTGAGGAAAGGAAAGGGAAGAGCTCAGAGGACTTTGTTTTGCAACTTGCGTATGAGCCAAGCCACAGTAAAATAATGAAAAGAAAATTTAAAAAAGCCCGGGACCCAATGGCTTCACTGCTGAATTCTACCAAGCATTCAAAGGAGAACTAGTATCAATCCCTCTTAAACTATTCCAAAAAATCAAACTCCCAAACTCATTGTATGAGGCCTGTATCACTCTGTTACCAAAACCAGAAAAAGACACAGCAAAAAAATAAAACTATAGGCCAATATCTCTCATGGACATAGATGTAAAAACTCTCAACAAAATACTAGCAAACTAAATTCAACAACACATTAAAAAGATTATTCATCATGATCAAGTGGGATTCAGCCCAGGGATTCAAAGATGGTTCAACATATGCAAATCAATCAATGTGATACATCATATCAACAGAAAGAAGGACAAAAACCATGTGATCATTTCAATTGATGCCGAAAAAAAGCATTCGATAAAATTCAACATCCCCTCATGATAAAAACTCTCAAAAAACTGGTTATAGAAAGAATTTACTTCAACACAATAATGGCTATATATGACAGAATCACAGCTAGTATCATAGTGAATGGGGACACACAGAACGCCTTTCCTCTAAGGTCTGGATAAGACAAGGATGTCCACTTTCACCACTGTTATTCAACATAGTACTGGAAGTTCTAGCTAGAGCAACCAGACAAGAGAAAGAAATAAAGTGTATCCACATTAGAAGGAAGTCAAATTATCCTTGTTTGCAGATGACATGACCTTATATCTAGAAAAACCTAAAAGACTCCACAAAAAACTATTAGTACTGATACACATATTCAGTAAAGTTGCAGGATAAAAAATCAACCCACAAAAGTCAGTCACATTTCTATATGTCAATAGTAAACAATCTGTTAAAGAAACCAAGAAAGTAATTTCATTTACAGTAGCTACAAGTAAAATAAAATACCTAGGAATAAACTTATCCAAAGAAGTGAAAGATCTCTATAGTGAAAACTATAAAACTTTGATGAAAGAAGTTGAAGAGGACATAAAAAAACAAAAGATATTCCATGCTCATGGATTGGAAGATCAATATTGTTAAAATGTCCATACTATCTAAAGCAATCTACAGATTTAATGCAATCCCCAACGAAATAGCAATGGCATTCTTCACAGAAATAGAATAAATAATCCTAAAATTATGGAACAACAAAAGACTGAGAATAGCCAAAGCCATCCTGACCAAAAAGAGCAAAACTGAAACAATCATATTACATGACTTCAAATTGTACTACAGAGCTATAGTAATGAAAATAGCATGTTACTGACATAAAAACAGACATATAGATCAATGGAACAGAATGGAGAACTCAGAAATAAATCCACACATCTATAGTTAACTAATCTTTGGCAAAGTTGCCAAGAACACACAGTAGGGAAAGGACAGTCTCTTCAATAAATGGTGCTGGGAAAACTGGATATCTGTATGCAGAAGAATGAAACTAGACCCTTATCTCTTGCCATATACAAAAATCATATCAAAATGGATTAAAGACTTACATCTAAGACTGGAAACTATGGAACTACTAAAAGAAAACATTGGGGAAATTCTGCAGGACATTGATCAGGGCAAGGACTTCTTAAGTAATACCCCTAAAGCATAGGCAACCAAAGCAAAATTGGACAAATGGGGTCATATCAAACTAAAAAGCTTCTGCACAGCAAAGGAAACAATCAGCAAAGTGAAGAGACAACCCAAAGAATGGGAAAAAATATTTGCAAACTATCCATCTGACAAGGGATTAATAACTAGAATATATCAGGAGCTCTAACAACTCAATAAGAAAATATCAAATAATCCAATTAAAAATGAATAGACATTTCTTAAAAGATATACAAATGGCCAACAGGTATATGAAAAAATGCTCAACATCATTAGTCATCAGAGACATGCAAATCAAAACTACAATGAGATATTATCTCACCCCAGTTAAAATAGCTTTTGTCCAAAAGACAGGCAATAACAAATGCTGGAGAGGATGTGGAGAAAGGGCAACCCTTGTACACTGTTGGTGGGAATGTAAATTAGTGTTCTCACTTTGGAGAACAGTATGGAGGTTCCTCAAAAACATAAAACTAGAATTACCATATGACCCAGAAATCCCATTGCTTAGTATATATCCCAAGGATGGGAATTCGGTATATGGAAAAGATATCTGCAGGCCTATGTTTATTGCAGCGCTATTCACAATAGCCGAGATTTGGAATCAACCTAAGTGTCCATCAATAGGTGAATGAATAAAGAAATTGTGATATATACACACAATGGAATATTATATAGACACAAAAAATAATGAAATTCTCTCAATCGAAACAACATGGATGGAACTGGAAAACATTATGTTAAGTCAAATAAGCCAAACACAGAAAGACAAATCTTTCGTGTTCTCACTCATATTTGGGGGCTACATATTTAAAACAATTGATCTCATGGAGACAGAGAGTAGAATGCTAGTTACCAGAGGCTGGGAAGGGTAGCATGGAATGGGGCATAAAATGGGGATGGTTAATAGGTACAAAAATATAGTTACTTAAAATGAATGATATTTGATAGAACAACAAAGTGACTATAATCGACAGTAAGTTAGGGTATACTTTAATTTAACTAAAAGAGTAGACTCTGTAATGTTTCTATCACAAAGAAATGTTAAATGCTGATGGATATCCTAATTACCCTAATTTGATTAATTCACATTGTATACTTGTATCAAAACATCATATGTACCCTATTCTGATATACAACTGTTATGTATCCGTAATAATTAGAATGAAAAAATTAAAAAAATATATGAAAAAAATTTCCCAGATTAAAAAATCTTTCTTTGATATGAAACATAAAATTAGAGATTTAAAAATGGTAACTACTTGAGAGGATATAAAAGTTCTCACAATCTGTACTCTCTTAATAAACTGTGAATTATAACTGAAAGTAATTGTTAAAAAGCTTTGAAAGCTCTTGAAAATCAAGAGTCTGAATCATGAAATAAGCCACATTATTTGAAAAATAACAAAATAAGCCTTCTGATCTTATTCCAAGAAGTAAAAATTCAATATTTATCACTTAACCAAAAATTACATTAAAGAAAACAAGCAAAGATCCTTGAAACTATCTAATTGTCTTCAATAGTTCTAAAAATAGAACTTTGGAAATATTAATACTCCCACGGTGGCGTAATTGACTGCAGTGTTAGTGGGCAGACTGAGGTAGAAAAAGACAAGTGCCAGGGTCGTATATGGGACTGAATTAAGAGTGGGTTAGGGTTGTGGGCTAAATGACTCTGTGAAGTTATTTCTAGGTTATTCATTCTAAAATTGCCATTTCAATCTTGATTAACTTAATTCTCCATTTTAAAGTTGAAAGATCACAGAGTTAACTGACTCAAATAAAGAGTGATGCTAACGCTAAGACAACACTGAAGCTGATGTTTCAGTACCCCTTTGGGTGAAGTGTATTGATGGACAGCTCTGTGAGGGAAAAATGAGATGCAAACACACAATCACAAACAAAAGACATGCAGAAATGTTTGGGCCAAATGACAGAGTCTGTCAGGTCCTGTAATCAAAGTTAATTGCACCTTGTAAGATGTCAAAGAAGCCCTACAGACATGTTTTTGAAATTCCAAAAATCCCTTTTAGATTCAAAATAAACACACTTGGAAGAAAGTAAAGGTATTTTGTATTAGTTTGCTAGGGCTGCCATAACAAATTACCACAAACTGGCTGTCTTAAACAACAGAAATGTATTGTCTCACAGTTCTAGAGGGCGGAAGTCCAAGATCAAGGTGTCGGCAGCGTTTGTTCCTATTGAGGGCTGGGAGGAAGAAACTTCCATGCCTCTCCCCTAGCTTCTGCTAGTTTGCTGGCAATCACTGGAGTTCCTTGGCTTTCATCTACACAGGCCTTCCTGTGTGTATGTATGCCCATGTTGCCCTTTCTTATGAGGACATCAGTCATATTGAATCAGGGGCCCACTCTTATTTGGAAATAAGGTCACCTTCCAAATAAGGGTTAGGACTTCAACATATAAATTCTGGGGGGACACAATTCAACCTGAAGCATTGCTACTTGAAAAAGTAGTTGATGAATTTAAGAAACCCTACCAGATTGCACAGGCTAAAAGTATAAATGGGTTCAAGAATGGATTCATAAATGAGAAATCTATATCTATAATACACTACTACAGGTCACTAGGTTTTTGAAGAGCTAACCCCACTTTCCTTTTCACCTCTTAGAAGTAATCAAGGAATTTATTTTCCTAGATTTGACATGTATCAGTGCTAGACTTCCAAAGTAACTTTTCATCAGAATCCAGAGAGAGAGGCCACATAAGAAAGGGAGAGAAGGAGGAAGGAGCGGTGGAGGAGATAGGATGGGTGTGCAAGAGGGTAGAGTAATACTTTTTGGAAATTTATTTTCTGTTAGATATGACTCCTTAGATTACAATATCCCCGAGAGCAGGAAGTTTTATTCATTATCTCTATTTCCCCAGCACCTAGCATATTGTCTGGCTCACTGAAGGCTTCTCCATCCATGTTTGTGGAAATGAATTAAATTGAACTCCAGGTTGACACTGTGGAGGATGTCCAGCTCACCAGCCAGCCACCTGGTGTCACTGTTGGAAACAGTGCTGGGCTGGATGGACCACGGATTTCAGTCCATGTGGTACATGCAGTGTTCTCAAACGGGCAAGGCTAGTGACTTCAGAGTGTTCAAGTAGGTGAGGGAAAGCAAGTACAGGCAGAGGAGAGTCTATTCAACAACTGTAGTAGTTCACACTTTCTCAAAAGGAGGAAAGAATATTATAATAACACAAAAGCCACCTTCCGGCTTCCACATGAAGCATAAGTGATTGGAAGTCAAATAACCCTCTATACTTAAGAATTATTATCTTAATGCCATTATTTATAACTGTGTGACCTTGGGGGACTATTTCTTAACTTCTCAGTGTCTCAAATACTGAATCAAGATAGTTATACCCACTTCAGAGCATGATGGAAAAGATTAAAGTGAAATTATATATGAGAACTATATGGTCATAACAAGTATTTCTGCATATTATGCCTAGATATTCTTATACCTTTGTTGCAGGCTTGCTTCTGTATTACTGATTCAAATAATATCTATTGAGTTCCTGCTAGCCACAAAAGGGTAATTTTGGGAAAAAAAGTACATTACCTTTTCTGGAGTCCTCTCTTTAGAATTTATGAAAACTTCCATTATTATCCTTTGGTGTTTTTATTTGTTGATAACATATTGCAAAGTCTTCTCTAAGATGAACTAATTTTTCTGAACAGTGATAGAAAACTTGCAATCCTTTGTACCTTCCTTGATGCAGTATCCTTTTACTGCCAGCATGTTTTCAACTAATGGTTCCACCGTGGAGATCTACATGTAATTTTTTCTTTCTTTCTTAGTGATGAAGTATAATGTGCCATTAGGTGAAACAGAGTGAAAGGACTCTGCATATCTGCCAAGGGTGGCTCAAGAACAGAAATAGCTCTTCAGGCAGACAGACATATGGGCAGGAGGAGATAGAGATTAGCAAATGTTTAGGTCAGTCTCTCCAAACAGAGGCATCATTTTTGATTTTCAAAGCAGCATAAATTATGTAAGATCATCAGAGGAAAAAAAAGTTTGGTGAGCTTCACTGACAAAAGACTTGAGGGTAGGAACATACTTTTATTATTTCCTGGCATTCAATTCAGAATTAGCAAAATATAATAATGTTTATTGGGAGTTTACTATGTGCCAGACACCACGCTAAGCATTTACATCCCACGTAATTCTCATAATGAGTCTATGAGGTAGATGCTACCCTTATCTTCAATTTACAGATTGAGGGAAGTGAGGCTTAAGAGAGGTTATGAAACTTGCTGAAGGTCACACGAAGAGTAAACACAGTGGTAGGACTCAAACCCTCACTTACGCTTTTAACAGCTACATAACCTCACCAGGACGGAGAGCTCAGGAACTGAACTATATTTATAGGTTTGTTCGTTCATCCCATGCATGGTTATTGAGAGCATACTTTTTGCAAAATATTGTGTTAGAAATAAAATAGTCTTTTTTTTTCCTACTTTTTCTTTATTGTGTTCCTAAATTATTGTGGCTTAAAAGTTGGCCCTACTCCTACTTAGGTCCTTCATTTTTCCATTTATAATAAGTGCATAATGACAGTTTCTGCCTAGCTCAGAGGAACGCACAACACAAAGGAAGCATAAGTGTCTAGCACACGATGACCATCAGGCTAGTGCAAGCTGGTGTATGTGGGGGTGTAGGGAAAACTGCCAAAGAGAACAGGGTGCTCCACCACCAGGGATCCCTTTATCTAAGTGAAGCAATAAGAATGGAGAAAGGGCGTGGCAAAGACTGGGCGTGGAACCCTCTTTCTAGCTTTTTGTACCCTTCTCTGCACACACAGAAATTAATGCATTGAGGGGCAAATGGGAAAGTAAAGTGGCATTAATGCTGTTCATGGGCCATCATGATTCTCCCTTTTCCCCAAGGAAAGACAAGAATCCAGGATGCCATGCAGAGACCCCTTCATAGGCACTTTACTGGGATGTGAGACTTCTCTGCATGAGAGGAGAAATGAGTACTGAAAATTACTTGCAAAGCATCTTAGAAGTGAGTAGATGTGCTAATGCAAATATATGACATTGTTAGTGGCTAATGGCTCAGTTGGATTTACAGCATAAGAATTTTATATTATATTAAATACTTAGATAAGTGTTCTTCAAACTCTGTATATCATGCATTCCTATAAATAAAAAAGATTAAACGTGCACTCCTAGTATACAATATGCATTTGTTGGTAAATTATATATATATATATATAAAATGATACTAGTAAATATTTTAAATGTGCAAAAATAGAATTCAGAAAAGGAGAATATGAGGCAAGGTGCAGTGGCTCATGCCTGTAATCCTAGCACTCTGGGAGGCTGAAGGAGGGAGGATTGCTTGAGTTTAGGAGTTCGAGACCAGCCTGAGCAAGAGCAAGACCCCATCTCTACTAAAAATAGAAAAATTAGCTGGGTGTCATGGCACTCACCTGTACTCCCAGCTACTGGGGAAGCTGAGGTAAGAGAATTGCTTGAGCCCAGGAGTTTGAGGTTGCTGTGAACTATGATGATGCCACTGCACCCTAGCCTAGGCAACAGAGCAAGACTCTCATCTCAAAAAAAAG
This sequence comes from Lepilemur ruficaudatus, assembly GCA_963574885.1. Lineage (NCBI taxonomy): Eukaryota > Metazoa > Chordata > Mammalia > Primates > Lepilemuridae > Lepilemur > Lepilemur ruficaudatus. Next base: position 170,984 of record CAUYRT010003690.1, on the reverse strand, counting down.
AAGAGGAAAATATGAAATATGAAGTTATAATATTTTCTTCAGGTCATCTTGCATAATTCAGTTTGAAGCCCACAGACTCAGCTCAGAGGTTCTCAAACTTAAATGTGCATGGGAATCACCTGGAGGGCTTGTTAAACCACAGAACGCAGGGTGGCTCTATCCCAAGTGTTTCCCATTCAGTGGATCTGGGGTGGGGCTGGATAATTTGATTTCTATTAAGTTCCCAGCTGATCCAGGAGCCACATTTTGAGAACTACCCAGTTAGCTTATTACAACCATAACCTGGTGAACACACCATAATAAATTTGTTTTTAAATGCTAGCTAGAGACAGTATAATAAAGTTTGATGTTATACGTAGGAATTTCATGATTTGAGTTATTTGCTTGAAATAGCCAGTGAGACATATTAGGGCCTTATGAAATGATGAACATCTTGTATAACATGGCTTAATTTACACAGATTCGAATTCAGGTATCTCAAATAATAATGTCTGAAACATGATAAATTACTTTCAGTTAATCTTTACCCATTCAGTTCTTCTTTAAAATGGGTGTTTTCCCAGGCTTTTGCCCAACTAGTTTGAGGAGGGACTTTCATTATATTTTTGATTGACAATTTATTTCTTTTTAAAATCCCATCTCTATGTTTGATACCAAGTAAATGCACATGTATGTCAATGTCAATGGAACAACATAGTGTCAAAATAAAATTTATCTGTTGGAAGGAAGTTCAGCACCTGGCAAAATTATTGTATTGGTAAAGTTTGTTTTGCCTTCTTTCACCTCTTCCATTAGAACTTCCTTTTTCCCTCTTCTTCCTAGTTTTCTTTCGGTCCTCCTTCCTCTCATTCCCTCCACCATTCCTGTGTCCTGTTCTGCTTTTATTTTCTGTCCATTAACATCAGCTAAGATGTTAGGCTAAAATAAGATTTGCTAGCAAAAATATTTACATTTAAAAAGATAATTATTTTGAATGTAAATTACCCAGCTCCCAGCATCCAAAGGAAAAATATAATAATGTTGGCATGCCAGTGGTAAGGTTGATATTTAAAGATGACCCTATAAAGTGCCCCCAAATCATAACACACAGCCATACAGCTAATTCCATTAACTAAAACAGTAGCTTCAGTAAACATCCATGCACATTCCAAGAGAACACATGGAGAGAAAAATGTTTTCAGATGCCATTCAGGGTACACTTCAGAGAAATCTTAGTAAGTAGATCCAAACCCACACCTTAGCTCAAACTTAAGCAGATGGAAGACCATGGGAGGCTCCAGGACCACAGAGACATGGCATCCCGCACGACAGGCACCCCTGAGAAGCCAAGCATCGCTTGGCAGATTATTCAGGGATGCCTCCTGGAGAGTGTGCATTCAGGTTGCAAATCATATTTGGTTTGCACTCCAGGTTTTACTAGGCAAAGTTTTATCCTAATTTTAAAATGTCTTGTTTAAGAAGTTTTGCTTCATTTTAGCCTTCTTTCATTTCTTGTCCTTGAACTCATGTCACAATGGTCTTAATATGAACTGACATCAAATTGCAAATCAAAGGAAATGCAGCGATACCCACTTTACAAATTAGCCTATGAGTTAACAAAGAGCCTTAAATGGTGAGATGCCTGGAAAGGGGCAATGTTCCAGGGAAGGGCAAAGGCAAGGACAAAACAACAAACTCAGAGGCTTTCTGCCTCTTCTCTAAACAAATCAGTTATTTGGAAGCAACTGGGAAAAGCAGAGGATTCACAAAGGCACATCCCTGCTCACACTACTAAAATTCCAGAGATCCAGAACAGACCCCCAATATGCCTACAGCTGATGAAAATCACTTGAAGGATGTCAGGCTGCAGCATCAGCTGGGGTCTGCAGTCTCAGTGAAAAGGTATAAAGACAGCTCCTGTCTTTGTTCAAGGTAAAAATCCTGTCTGTGCTGTCTGGACCTGCTGCAGAGAGCACTTGTACCAGGGGTAGGAAACATTATTCAGCAGAGAGTAGCAGGGAAATTGGAAAAGTTGGTCCAGGAAGGAAATGAATGAAAAAATAGTAAGAAGCCTGGCTGACAGTACAGCAGAAGGACAGGACCAATGGGGGACAAATCTGCTCAGGTATGTGGGGGAGCTTAACTACATTTCGCCAGTGGAAGTTTACATGTGTTGGCTGCTCATGGGAGTACAGCTCATTCTTTCCCAAAGATTTAGGTGGGCTGCAATTAATTTCTTTTTAATTTTTACACTATGGTTTCTTTTTTTTAAACAATGCAGTTCCACTTTTGAAGAATGTCATTTTTTTCTCCATGTTGACTACGTGGAAGTCCAAGTACCAGTGTGTACTTAAGCCACATTTCCAAAATATGAATAAGTGAAGTCTCCAAGCAATGCGCACAAATTCATTTCCCTCTACTGTGAATTATGAAAAGCAGTCTCCTTTGCAATTTAAACATGTTGTCTAATTACAGATACAAATCTTGAAATGTCTTTCTTCTCTCATAATTCTATCCTTGCTTTTACACACACACGCACACACACACACACACAGATTTTTTTTTTTTTAGGTCAAGCACACAGTGTTCTACCAGAAAGGAATAATGTCAAATAAAAATAATAGCAGGGATAAAGAAAAATAATCACTCAGTCTACAAGGAGCCGAGAGGAAGACTTAGAAAACAAAGAGTAAGAAGTCTTCAGGCAATTTTCCCAAACCTCAAGCAAAATTATATTTGTTTTGCTCTTTGAAGATGAGAAAATAGTATTATGGCAACATTAAATCATTTTTAGATGAAAAATAAATTATCCCAAATCCCACTATCTTAATGTATCTAAGTTAACTATTATAATAACAGATTTTCCAACCTTTAAGCATCTAGATATTTTCTCTTACTCAATTAAAATCGTTGTAGGCCAATTTTGTGGGGTTTTTGTTTTTGTTTTTTATTTTTTTGCTTATCATATCATAAACATTTTCCCATTTTAAATAATTTCAACATGGAAATATGAAAAAAAGCATAAATAGGAAACTCAGAAAAGGAAAGGGTAATAAATACATTAAAAATACTCAACCTTATTAGAAATGAGGAAAATGCAAATTTAATTTTATGAGATGTATCATTTAATACCTGTTAGATTAGAAAAATAAAAGTATGAAAATACTAAGTGTTTAGAGGTGATAAAGCAATGTACCCATTGATGGGGAGAGTAAATTGATACAACCATTGGGGAACATTTGAAGTATCAAGGAGAATGGAAGTTGTACGTATTCAACAACCCGTCATTTCTACTCCTACATCTATCCTTTAGAGCAGCACTGTTCAACAGAATTTCCTGCGATCAGGGAAATATTCTCCTTGGCTGAGCAATATGGTAGCCAATAGCTTTATGCGGCTATTGAGCGCTTGGAATGGGCTAGTGTGACTGAGAAACTGAATTTTTAATTTTAATTATGTAAATTTAAATTTCAATGCCTCTAGCAATATATGTGTACCAATTTTACCACAGAATTATCATAACTGAATGTTTTCATTTTTTGACATTTTGCTAATTTACAATGTGTAAAATTCTATTTCTGGTTTTACCATGTGCTTTTTCAACCATTAGCAGAGTTGAATATTCTTCCTTGTGTCTGTTTATTTTAATTGTCTGTCCATACTCTTTGTTCATTTTTAGCTAACGTCTTTTCTATAAATCCCAGGTAATCTTTTCCTTTTTTTCTAGCAATAGTTCCTACTAATTTTCTACACTCTTTAATTTCTTTCCAATTTATATCTCCTAGAACTTCAGTACAATTTCTTCTATTGCATTTTTCAGTAAGCATTAAAATATGTCTGCATTTTCACTTACAGTGTCTTGTTTGAAGGTTAAAACAACTTAAGATCAACAGGTTCAACTATATAAAAACAAAACTATTGAAACAAAACAAAATGCTTTTGTTAAAACAGACAAATGTATTTGTCTAAAATGTGAAGAGCTCATTTAGCTCATAAGGAAACAATCAACTGAGAGGTGCAACAAGGTGTATTGCTCATTTACTGAGTGCCTGTCATTTGCGAAACGTTTTATTCCATTGTTACCTAGCTTCTATTTTTGTTGTAGAGAAACTTGCTTCCAGTTTAATTGTAGTTCCTCTGTAGGTAGTTTCTTTTCTCTCTTGTTGCTTTTAAGATCTTCCTTGTCCTTACTGTTTTGTAATATCATTCCATTCTCTATTTTCTTTTCCTGAATTCTTATTAGAAATATGTTGGATCTTCTCATTCTAGTCATGTATTCTTAACCCTTTTTAATATTTTCTATATCTTTCTCTGTTGTATTCTGGGCATTTTCCTCAGATCCGTCTTCCAGTTCACTCTTTTTAGCTGTGTATAATACATCCATTAGGTTTTAATTTTAATGATCATATTTTCTAATTTCTAGGATTTATTTGAGTTCTTTCCCAAGAATGCTTGATCTTTTTACATATTCTCTTTTGTCTCATGTTTTCAATTCTTCTCTTGTGTCTTTAATAATTTAAGACATGTTTATTTTAAGTCATTGTCAGGTAATGGTATTAAGTAAAGCCCTTGGAGGGTTAAATCCTGAAGTTTATTTTCTATAGTCACTCTTACCTTTGCTAGATTCTTTCCTGATGTGTTTTATAATTTTAGCTTGTGATCTCACATTCATCAGGACTTTAGACTCCTGAGATGTATGACTTTTGGACTATAATGACAGTGTAGTTAGGAGGCCAAGTCAAGCAAACTTGGCCAAGTTATCTTCTTGTCCTGGGTGAAACATTTTCCCTGGGCTACCTTTTCACTAAGCATGTAGCCTTTTGAAGATCCTGGTTTGAATCAGAATCCTAACAGGAAACAAATGTGATTTGAGAAGCTTCTATATACATAGGTATTGATTACAAAAGGTATGGGTGGCAAATGGAAACCACAAGAAACTTGAGGTTGACTGCATGGTGCTGTCACCACCCCCAGGTCTTAAAGGATGAGAGGAGGAACATGTTCCTGGAATCTGAAAAAAGAAAGAGTTGTATAACACAGGGCTCCTTGGGTAGAACAGTGACCTATGGTTATGGGACACAGCTGGTTTAAAGGAACCTCAAAGGGAGGGAAACAGGAGAATAAATAACCTGAAATCACTCTTCTCCTACCTCCAGTGTCCTTCCAGGTTTTCATTGACTAAGCCCAGCTGGAAGCCAGAGGATAAGGGAGCCCAGTGATCCAGGCTGGAGAAGAACAAAGAGTGGATCTGAAGGGCCAAAGAGCAGACATCCAGCAAATGACCGTATGTATCTCAGTTCTAATTCCTGTCCCCATATGGCCCTCAACTGCAAGCCCCTTGTTAATGTTGTCAGCAAACTTGCTCAGGGAAGCCTTAGCATCAGTCTGTGCTGCTTTCCACCCCACTTTTTGTTCCCTCTTCATTTTTGACCCTGGGGATTTCTCTTCCTTTCCTGTGGGTGAGCTCAGTTATACCTTTAAAAGGGTAGTCATACATTTTACACAACTTATCTATCTTGTATGTTTTATGGCCATCTAAACCAGTGTATTGCCAGAAATAGAAGACACAAGTTATCTCACGCAATCTTACACTATGAACATTTTAAACATGAAGACACTGAGACTGTGCTAATTCTCAGTGATTGCAGAACTATTAAGGCTGGGATTAGAACTCTGATTCTAAGGTCCAGGCTTTTTCTATTGTACTACACTAACCACTGGGTACAAATATTCTATCAAGAGAGTGGTGGCTGCCATTTTGAAAGAAAGAAGGAAGATAGAAAAGAAGAAAGAAAGGGGAGAAGTCCTACAGATTCGAGTAATGCTAAGTCATCTGGAAGATCAACTATAAAGCTCCAGAATAAAAGATAAATAGGTAAAAAAACAAGAATTCTAAAGATTCATTAATAAGGACTGACATTAAAGACAATAGGTGGCAGGTGTAAATCAGACATTGCTTCTTCCATGGAAGACATCGTTCAGGGAGAAAAAAAGAGGAAATCCTGATAATTAATTTTCTTTTGACCAATACAAGACTATGAAACAAAAATATCCTGATTTCAGATTGTCTGAGTATTTACAACTGTACTATGTCAGTTCAAAACAGAACCAAAAGCTTCTAAATCAATAAAGTGGCCAACATACACCATGGAAAGAAAATAACATTTAAAAGTCCAGAAAACCATATCTAAGTTCAGACCCAGGTGCTAGGAGTTGATGACAGAAGAAATTCTCATTCTACATTAGGTTGAATCAGGTCAGACAATTGTTTCATGAACAAGCAATCAAAAATGAAGACGTTAGGTAGATTAGATCAGTTACATTTTAAAGCTTTTGTTTCGTAAAAGCTATGAAAAATTCTGCTTTGTTGAGAAATGAGTACAAAGACAAAAAAAATCTCTGAAATGAAATAAGATACATTCTATTTGATAGGCTAAATAATCAAGAAAATGTCAGAAGTAGATAATATGGTCTAAAAAATGAATACATTTTGGAATGATATTCAGAAAATATTACTGATTTTGGAAGAAGTAATCAGAATTGGTAAAAGAAAAACTAGCAACCATTTCTTAAAATAAGAAAAAAGAGGAATTTTCCTAATATATACATTTTAAAATATCATTTTAGGAAATGTTATTTAGGGGATAAGTTTTTCCAGACTGTTTACATTAGATCACATTGTCAACTTTCTGTGATCATCAAAGGCATATTTTATTGAATGTTGGAGGAAATTCATTGTAGAATGCACCTTGAAAATAAGGAAAATTAATTCTATAGATAAAAAAATGAAGAGATGTTTTAATTTCTCAAAAATATTTAATAAAGGCACATATCCAGATTCTAATCCAAATTCTAATTAAGTTTGTAAGATATCAAACATTAAGTTTGTAAGTTAGCCTGGTTCTGTTTTTGGTATACTGACTGGTAAGCTTCCTGTGAGGATCTCAGGCGAACAAACATATTTTTAAAAGAAACTATGTATGAACCAGATGGTACTTAATTGGAACAACTGAAAAAGTATCTTAAAATTTAAAAAGTAAAAGATATTAGTTTAACTACAAAGAATAAAATACTAATGTATAACAGACTAAGTAATTAAATATTAATAACTGCTTAACATATAATAAAAGAAAGATACAGGACAGGCACGGTGGCTCACGCCAGTAATCCTAGCACTCTGGGAGGCCAAGGTGGGAGCATCGCTTAAGCTTAGGAGCTGGAGATCACCCTTAGCAAGAGCAAGACCCTGTCTCTACTAAAAACAGAAAAATTAGCCAGGTACAGTAGCGTGCCTCTGTAGTCCCAGCTACTTGGGAGGCTGAGGCAGGAACATGGCTTGAGCTCAGAAATTTGAGGCTGCAGTGAGCTACGATAACACCACTGCACTGTAGCACGGGCAACAGAGTGAGACCCTGTCTTTTAAAAAGAAAAAAAAAAGATGCAGTATGTAGAAAAACATATTGTATTTTGCTGACCTAAAAAAGATCAGAAGCTGCATGGAAAAATCCCTTAGTCAAGTGCTGCTCTGAAATACTTTTTCTAAATACTTGATATCTAAAAACAAATTGAAGAACACTGAATAGGCCTAATACAGGCTGATGCCTATATCCATTCCTAAGAAACAGAATGCTTCTATAGAGAGTAATCTTTGTTCGTTCTAATAATGTGTTGGCAGAAGGGGACACGTTCTTGAACAAGAGTGACAAATAATCAGAAAGCCCAATACAGAAACTGGGGTTTCAGTGAAATAAAATACCAGTTCAGTCAGCATTCAATTTGGGAAATTGCTGCTATGATTTTATCCAGGGTTAAGGGCTTTAGAAACTACTATTTTTGTAATTTAGAACACTTCATTTTTCATATATTTAAAAATGCATTTGTTTTACAAAGTGAGGAATGTTCTATGTTGTAAAATAAATGTTTGCATCTTCCCCCACTGACTTCAGATGTTGAAGCCCTACCCCACAATGTGATGCGATTTGGAGACAGAGTCTTCAGGGCTACACGAGGGTTAGCTGAGGTCATGACAGTGGGGCCCTGGTTGGAGGGGGTTGGTGCCTTTACAGAAAGAGACACCAGAGAGCTTCTTTTCTTTTTCTCACCACCAAGTGAGGACACAGTGAGAAGGTGGCCATCTGCAAGCCAGGAAGAGAGCCCTGGCTCTCAACTATGCTGCCATCCTGATCTTGGATGCCCGGCTTTCAGAACTGTGAAAAAATAAATTTCTGTTGTTGAAGCCACCTGGTCTGTAGTATTTTGTTATGGCAGTCAGAGCAGACTGCTGCCACAAGTACCAAAACATGTGGAAGTGGCTTTGGAACTGGGTAATGCGTAGAGGCTGGAAGAGTTTTGAGGTGCATGCCAGAAATGTAGATGTTAAGGGTGACTGTGGTGAGGTCTCAGATGGAAATGAGAAACATGTTTTGCAAACTGGAGTAAAGATGGATCCCTTGTTACAGAGTGACAAAGAACTTGGCTGAACTGTGTTCTAGAGTTTTGGAAAGGTAGAGCTTGCAAGTGATGAAATTGGATATTTAGCCGAGGAGATTTCCAAGTGTCGAAGGAGTGACTTGGCTCCTCTGGGTGCTTATAGTAAAATGTGAAAGGAGAGAGACGAACCAAAGGAGGAATTGTTAAGCAAAAAGGAACCACAACTTGAGGATTTGAAAAAAAATTCTCAGTCTACCCATATTGCACAAAATGAGAAAGCTAGTTCCAAAGAGAACCCCAAGGGTGTGGCTGGACTGTCACTTGACAAAGAGTTTATTTACGGGATTATATGAACAGAAACACTCCAGTTTGAACAGACAGGTATGGAGACAGGACAAAATGAAGGAAGGCTGTCAGACTCCTCAGATTCAGCAGGAAGAGCTATTCGGCTGTGTGCACTATTCTTCAAGAAGAAGGAAAATGACCCTGAAGGTGATTCAGAGATTATCAGGGCCACTGCCTTGGTTTTAACAGGCCAGATGGCCTCTGCTTGAAGCCTTGAGGGAAGGACAGCTTGGCAGAGCCATGAGGGCAGGACCCCTACCTAGAGCCATGGGGGTGACTCTGCTTCCCCAGTGGGCCCGGAGGGCAGAGCATTGAACCAAAGAGGATTGTTCTCCAGCTTTAAGATCAATGGAATTTGTTTTGCTGATTTGTTTTGGAGTTGATCGGGACTTGTCACCATTCTCCTTTCCTATTTCTCCCTTTTGGAATGGGAATGTCTATCCTATCCCTGTCCCACTATTGTATTTTGGAAGCACATAACTTGTCGGTTTTCACAGGTTCATAGCTAGAGGCGAATTTTGCCTTAGGATGAATTGTACCCTGAGTCTCACCCATATCTGATTTAGACAATATTTGATGAGACTTTGTACTTCAAAAAGTTTAGAGTTGATGTGGAATGAGTTAAGACTTTTGAAGCTGTTGGGAATGAATGGAATGAATGTATTTTGCCTGCATGAGAGAAAGACATGAATTTTGGGAGGCCAGGGATGGAATGTTTGTGGCGTCTCCCCACAAATTCATATATTGAAATCCCAACCCCCAGTGTGGTAGTATTTGGAGATGGGGCCTTTGAGAAGCAATTAGGGTAATTAGGAAAGAAAAGACAAGGGACTTTTGACTTTGACTTTTTTTTTTTTAAGAGAGCAGGTCGGTTGTCTAGTAAAATATTTCAAATCCTGAATTTATGTTTCTATGTGGTGTTACTTACTGAAATCTTAAATTATTATGTAGACAATGTGTCAAACATTTTCATAATGGTCACTGGTTTTGGTGTTGTTTTTAGAAATACCTTTCCCACTCAGATACATAATGTAATAATATTTTCTAGTACTTTTATTACTTCAGTTTTTACGCTTACATCGTAAGCTATCTTATTTTGATGAAATATGTGAACACATTTCTAAATATATTCACCATGATACTTGTGAGAATTAAATAAATTATTAGGTGCTGATGTTTACAAGCAATATTGTGCATAATATTAGCACAAACAAATATTTATGTAATGCAACAATCAATCATATAGATAACATTACTGAATATGTCATGTATTTATTTTCTTTGTCAGGGTATTGCATCAAATAGAAACTACATTAAAGAGAAAAAAACTGTGAGTCAAAATATAAAATAATCAGTATTTAATTTTATGTCAATAATTCGTTCTATTTCATTATTTTTCCTCAAAAGATCCACTAGCAAAGTAAGGCCGTAATTCTGATCATAGTGATCATGATGATTTCAAATATAGTTCATTAAAATGAAAATGAGGAGAGGAAACAGAGCCACTACCTCTAAACTCACTACTTACACAGGATGTAAATTGGAATGGAAGTATCAATGAGGAATTTCCATCATCATAGAAGCCATTTGCTTCTTACTAATATATTGGATGGTAATATTTCCTACAGAGTCATAATTAGGGGGGAGACTCTGACAGGATTTTCCTGATCATTATGTTATAATTTAGCTAACTGTAAAGGAGAATCAAATTACTTCTTTCTTGTAAAACATCCTGAATTATGTTTACATGTTTTAAATATTAGATTTGGTTTACTGAAGGGCAGTAGCCAATGATGGGAAATGCTTAAGGTAGAAAGCTATGAAATTTTTATAAGTACCAAATGAGAAGCTGTGGTTTATAATCTCAGAAAACCTGACTTTCAAACTGTCTGCTCACCAGAGAGCTAAAATTAAAAAGATAGACAACACCAAGCTTTGGTGAGAAGAATTTTTGGGAGCGCAATGGATACTACCCCTTTAAAAAGCTGTTTTTTACTCAAGTTAAATATATACCTGCCATATGATCCAGAATTTTGTTCCTAGGCATTTACCCAAGAAAATGGAAAACCTATGTCCACCAAAAGATATATACAAGAATGTTCATAGCAGCTTTAGTTCTAATAGCCCAAAACTAGAAACATCATTCAATAGAAAAATGGTTAGACTGTAGCACATTCATGCAATGAAATATTATACAGTTATAAAGAAAAAAACTACTGCTACTTGCAACACATGGATAAATCTCACAGAAATGCTGAATGATTTTATTCACATGAAATTTAAGAGCTGGCAAAACTAATCTGTGGTAATGGACATCAGAATAGTGGTTTTTTACACCTTGGGGGTGAGGGTGATGAGGAAGAGGCATGAGGGAACTTCAGAGGTGCTGGAAATGTTCTACCTCCTGATCCAGGTGGTGGTTACACAGTGTATACATATGTAGGAATTAAATGAACTGTATACTTAGGTTAGTGCATTAACTCACTTTACTGTTTGAATATCCTGTTTATTTCATAAGAGAAAGTAACTTCTTCTGCTGAAGGTTTTAACCGCATGAAAGTTGGAATGAATATATTCAAGTTCCTTTGGCTTAAAAAAAACTCTTGTCTCTGTGTCTGACCCTTCCCAGTGTCTGCCTATCTCTGTCCTTTCCTTTACAATGTCCTTTCCACGATGTCTGTGTTCACTTTCTTTGTTTCTCATCTTCCAGTCTTGCTTCAACCACTGTCCTCTTCCCTCCTCCGAAACAGTCCTTTCCAGGGTCCCTAATATCCTTGTTATTAAATCTAATGGACAATTTTCAGTTATTTTATCACCTGTTTGGAGCATTTCACACTCTTGACCTCTTGCTCCTCTTTGAAAGTCTCTCCTTCCTTGTTTCTGTGATGCTGCCTATCTTGGTTTTGCTCGTGGTTTCACTCCTGCCTCTCGGGGTGCTGCTGCTTAGTCTCCTGGGCTTTACTTCTGCCCATTCTTTAACCTTGGTGCGTCTCGGGGTTCTGCCCCAGCGCACCTCATCTCACATTACAAACTCTCCCTGACCCACCTCACCCACTGCCTTCACTTCCATGAATACCTGTAGCATTTGCTTCCAGCCCAGATCACTTTATTGAAGTCCAGATTCATTTACCTGGTGGTTTATTGGGCATCTCCACTTTGATTTACCGCAAATATCCAAATTCAACATCATTATCCTGCCCTCAGATCTTCTTCTCTCGTATGCCCTACCTCAGGGAATGGCATCCCCATTCACTCAGATGACCAAGTCAGAATTTTATGAGTTACCTTTAATTTATTACCTTTTCTTTCCTCAGATGCAATTAACCACTTTGATTTTACCTTCTGCATTATACTTAATTTCCTCTCCTTCTTTCTATTCTCACTATACTAATGGAGTTTAGGTTCACATCACTGCCTGCATAAATTACATCAGCATCCTCCTAAGTTTTGCCCCTTTCCCACCAATTCTCCACAATAACTTTCTAAGATGCAAATTTGATCATGTTATTCCTTTGCTTAAAACTGCTCAACAGCTCCCCATTGCCATCAGGATAAAAGCCAGCTCTTTAATATGTCTTATAACATGGCTCTTGCTGGCCTCTCCAGCCTAGTCTCTCTCTTCTGTTCACTGATTACTAACTACAGCTTTATATTAAAACTACTTTCAGTGCTAGAACCTGCCATGATTTCTGGCATCCCAAGGCCTTTGTACATGTTCTTCTGGTTGTCACACTTTTCCCAACTCCTTTCTCCGTACCGACTCCTATACATTCTCAAGGTCTCATCTTAGATTATCTACATCACTTTCTTTGGGAAATCCTCCCTGAAGTCCCTACCCTGCATTACGTACCATCTCTGTGAGATCCCAGCACACCCTATACTTACCCCTAGGATGACACGTATCATATGGCATTATCATCGCTTGTTTGTTTCTCTCTCCCCTACTGCAGTGTAAGCTTAACGAAGGCAGAGACTGTGTCTTGTGCACTTTTGTGCCCCAGTGCCTAATACAACACCTGACACATTGGCTCAGTATTTGTTGAATGAATGAAGAATAAGCCAACCATTTCTAAAGTACTATTTATCAAACATCATTAGTGTACTTAAATGTATAACTGTTAATAAACAGACATCAGTAAATGAAAAGTTGTCTAAAGCATCATCTTTTTGGCATTTCTGGAAAGGGAACTCTATTCAAATGTTTTTTAAAATACTCAAAATCTACCATAATGTAGAGATACCGGGGACTTTATTTTGGTCACAGAAATTAGAACTCGGTATTCAAAGTTAGTGATTGAAGACTGTGTCTTAATGGCATCTGCCCTTCCCCATTCTTTTTGTTCTTTACAGGGAAGATAGAGTAGACACCCTTTCTTCCGCCCTACCCGCCTCCACCTTTGTCTGGCCATTACATCCCCTGGGAACAACACCACTTCCTGCTTCACTCATGCAGCTCCTGCAGACCTGTTGTTTTCCTCCATAATCCTGCGTCCCTAGCCAGGGATTGATTAGAGGTGGACTCCAGACCTAAGCTGTGTCAATCATAGTAGCAGCCCCCTGCCTCCAACTGATTAGTCCAGAGATGGGAGCAAATCTATTCTTTTTCTGGATTTTTTTTTTTTTTAACTTTCTCTGCTGGTAGAGGGAGCAGTCTTGAGTGAGAGGGACTGAACTGTCACTCAGAGAATCCTCCTGTTGGTTAAGTTTTGGATTCAGTTATTCCTGAAAGTCACCCAACTCTCTATCCTTCCCATATTTGGTTTCAACATTTTCATGAAATTCTGTGCCAATTAATTCTCTTTTTGGCCTCAGTTCAGCATTAGTTTCTGCCACTTGCAACTAAAAGAATTTTGTCTAATTTAGAGTGAAATGTTCTGTCTCTGATTCTGTCTTTGCTGACACTACTAAAAGAAAGCTTCCAACATTCAACAGTCTGGCTAAGTAATCAATACAAAAAATATAGATAATATGGTCATGTTTTACCAGCAGAGGTCTTTCCTAGCTTAAACTTTCTGTATGTGTCCTCAGATTAATTCCTCCACTATTTTTCTTATTCAGAGGGCAATGTTTTGTGAAATACTTCTTGTCATTACCCTAGTTGTGGCTGTAAAATGGTGATTCTTTTCAATGCATTTTTCTGATGTATGTTGACTGTCCTCAGTAGTCTAGTAGTTTTGCACTAATGCTTCTTGTACAAAGTGAACATAAAATCCTTTGCTTAATTTAGAGTTCTAAAGGTTTTGAGTATTTTTCACGTTTAAGTAGAATTTCTACATTCCAAACATGCTCTATTGAAAGAACTGCATATTTTCCTGCATATATCAAATATACTCTAAGCATTTGCATTTCAATATAAACTATCAATGTTGCACCATTTACAAAATGAAGATATGCCTCCAGTTATGGTTCAAATGATCTCCAATATAATATGACATTAATGAGGCTACTTCCACATGGAAGAAAATTTCTGGAATGGGGTAAAAGAATTTCACCCCAACTGTGACTTCACAGAATTGTATGAGGCCAAAAGGAGATGGGGCACACGGCATATGAGCAAGACAAGCGTCATGTACTTAACAACTTTGTGTTTCTTTATTCATTTATTCTTGTGATGAAAATCCTGATGAATTCTAAACATAGAACTCAGATCATTCAATTCATGGTGCTGGAAGAGACTTGAAATGGATGCAAAAGAAAATCATGTTATGTTTCCTTTTATTGATAAATGAATCGATGTCCACATGGAATGTAAAAGGTTAACAGCAGCCCTGAGGCTCCCTTCCCCTTACTTGGGGAAAATGAGTGATTTTGACCAGGCTCCTTGTAAATATGCTAACAGTATTTACTAGTGGAAAGATACCAGGTGTCTTTACCTAAAATAATACTTTTGGGCAGCATAGACTTGGTCTGTCTAGATTGTGTATTGTAATTAAAGCAGCACTTTATGGATTTATGGGGCATGGCTGGCTAAAGATTGCAAGGTCGTCATGTAAGCATTTTCTGCCTAACTAAAAAAGTATAAAATTGGGAACCCCAATGCGCTGGTGTGGTGGCTTGGACCTGTAGTCCTAGCTACTTGGGAGTCTGAGGAAGCAGGATCACTTGAGTCGAGGTTGCAGGGAGCTATGATCAGTGCCAATTTCACTCTAGCCTGGGCAACAGCCTTGTCTCTTAAAAAAAAAAAAGAAAGAAAAAGAAAAAAAAACTGGGAACCCCAAAACCAAAATAGCCATTTTTTTAGAGTAACATGTTCACATAAATTGTTCAGAATTCAGCTGTTACTCTGAAGTCCAAATATATCCTAATGCAGGAGAAGGGGGCAGTTTCGGGAAGCTGTGTCTAATGGACTCAGGCTCCTCCACAAAGGACTGCCTCCTCCATGCTGGGTTCTTGCCAGTATCCTTTGCATCATTAGTAAAATCTGGTATTGGGCAAGCTATATGATACTCATGGGTCTACTCTGAACTTTCAGCTCTTTGGTTAACACAGCAAGTACATACAAGAAATAAGAAGCTGGTAAACGTGGCACATCAGAACAGAGAGGATAGATGATTTTTTTAAAATAGTGCTGTGAAAATTTGTTAATATTAGGAAATTAACAGATTCCTATCACAGATTACATACTAGAACAAAAAAATAAAAAGAAGGGACATCCTTTAAAAAACTAGAACATAGAATGTATGAAACTATTACTGATTTTTACTTAGGGATGGTCTTTCTAGGCAAATAAATCAAAAGAAGAACCAGTAGAGAAAGAACTGGTAGACAAAACACAAACTGGGGAAATATATTTGCAATACATTTGACAGAGGAAGATTTGATACATTAAGTGTTAATAATCACTGAAAAAAATGAATGCTACCATAGGAAAAGGGCAAAAGTGATCAGTAATCGCCAAATGTGGAAATATAAAATGTCAATGAACATAAGTACACTACATACTAATCAAGGAAACTCAAAATAAATTCTTTTAAAATGAGATAGAATTACTGTGTATTACATTGGCTGTACTTAAGAATGATGAGAATATCCTACGATAATGACCAGGATCCTGGAAGGCAGTCACTGTCATCTCCACTGCTGGTGGGAAGCGAATGTGGCAGCCATGGAGGAGGGAACTTTCTGTGGGAGGTACAGGAGCTCACTGCCTATAGCTGTTGCACCTTTGGGACTCACCAAAGTGTTCATGCCAATGCCAAGCTCTCCAGCGCTGCCAGCCAATGACCAAGCATGGTGAGGCCACTAGAACTGAGACATGTCTGACCAATGCTGGACTCCTCTAGCAGGTAGCCTTTGCTCAGGGGCGGCCATCGGCCTGGCTGAGGCTTTTTCAGTGCTGTACTGCTCTGTGCACTTGGGACCTCGCCCTCCTTCCCTCCCTCTCTTCTTTCACAAGTGTCAGTCCTGCTGGACGCTCCCCCATCCTGTTACTGCTCCCTCTCCCTTCATCCTTCACAAGTGCTCCCTCCAGCAAATATCTTGCATTTCCTTTCAAAGACTACCTGAACTGAAGAAAATAAATTAGTATAATCTTTTTGGAGGTCAATATAGTAATACTGGATACCTGTATTACACTTTTAGAAATTTATACTAAAGATAGAAGCAAATATGTTGATAAAATTTTATGTAGGATTATTTGACAGTGTTATTTATAATTGGAAAAAAGTGAAAATAAATCAGTGATAAAAGATTAGATACATTATTATATTCCATAACACACCATACACGGTCTTAAGTTTAAAGATATGGGAAGTTACTTATACTATTAAGTGAAATATTGAGGCATTAGTCATGTCTAAGGTTATGAATTGTCTCCTCTCTTTCCCATTCTTCCCAGTGTCCCCATTGCAGCTGCCTGCAGGCATTTAACACAGAGTTTATCCTGTGCTTTTTTATGTACCAGGCTTTGAATAGCATAATGGAAAGCTTATAGCAGCGTAGCAGAGCAAGCAGAGATATTCTTCATGTGACAGTCTCTTTCATGGATCCTCAATAAAAGTCAAGAGCCTAATACTAAAATCATATATCTGTGAAGGTATTTCCGTCATCATCTAGAGCAAAACCGTCTATGATGTAGCTTTCTAGGGTTCTGTCTTGATCCAGGGGTAGAACTTAGGGAAACTCATATTCCTAGGCTACCTCTCTTGAATATTAATGATTTTAGCCAAGCTTCTAGGAAGAGGAAGTCTTTTGGGGAGTCCAAAATGAACATCCCTAGCTGGTACAGCAGAAACTCTCTTAGCCAGTGTCACTGAGACTGATAATTGGGTGGTTAATAAGTCAACTATCACTATGTATCTTAAACTGTCATTTTAAGCTGAGACACATAATTGTATATTCACCTACAGTCTTTTGGTGGTAGACTAAGGTCTTCTCTTGAGTACGGATCCATTGATTTGAGTTCTCCATCTCACAAAAACAACACCCATAATACATCATCATCTCCAATTTCCAGTTTCAATTTTTTTAAACTATAGCAAAATCTTAAAGATCCTTGCATGTACCAAGTGCAGAATCCTTCTAGAATTTTATGATTATTTTTCATAGCCTTTTACAGTTATCTTGTCCACACCAAATTTGATAGCAATTTTTTTATTAGTGCATCAAATTGGTTTTTATACTAACGTGCTCTTTTTACTCTCATAGTTCATCAAATGACCTAATCAAAATTATAGCATACACAGGTTTAAAAACCAACATAACTCATTTTTTTTTTTTTTTTTTGAGACACAGTCTCACTCTGTTGCCTGGGCTAGAGTGCCATGGCATCAGCCTAGTTCTCAGCAACCTCAAACTCCTGGGCTCAAGCAATCCTTCTGCGTCAGCCTCCCAGAGTGCTAGGATTACAGGTATGAGCCACCATGCCCAGCCAACATAACTGATTCTTTATAAGTATACAACTCAACTAGTGGCACCGAAGTCCATGGCTGGTAGTAGAAGTAGTTTGCTAACCAGGGCATTAGTCAGTAGATTTTACAGAGGAAATAGAGAGTTTCCCTTAATTCAGTGACTCAGGTAAGTGTAGGTCAGTTAAAATAATACCTGTAGTACCTGAAATGTAGGTATTCAGTGTTTTTGATTCACAGAGAGCATGTATGCTTTATATACATTTTGTTTTGAAAAGTGAAATATGTGATATGTACACAAAACTGAATTGCAGGAATATGTGCAAACAGATGATGACTGTACCCTACAACAACTACTACTATTATAACTAAAGATATTCGGTTTTTTTATTGTGAATGTGTGTGGCAATAAACACCAGAAAGAACATAATATAATGGCCCTAGTTAACACAATTTCTTTTTCTTCATGCTGCCCTCATCTGGGATATTTGTTGCCCACTGGGTTTCTCGGGCCTCTCTCAGAATTTCCGACGTGCTCTCTACTTCCTCACCATGCTCACCAACTTCGTGCTCCCAATTGAAGTTTGCCCACAGAAATCACAAATATCTTCCTTTTCCTGCTATGGCTACAGGCTTCTGTCTTCAAACTCAGCCCTGCCCCAAGATCATGAGCTACTTTTGGCTGTTCCTTGATGTTTAATGAGGATATTACATATCCAAAGAGACTTCCAGACTCCAGTTATGAAAGCCCTGCTATGCAGGGCAAGACAATTGTATTTTGACTTTGAGAGTTACAAATTATCCTTCTCTGCAAAATACAGACTTACATTGGCACCTGTAATTTACTTCAGTCACAGTTGTACACCCAAGGGCTTGTCTACATGGACACCTCAGATAACTAAGTCTTTTTGAGACTTTTTTGTTTTATTCATTTTAATTTCTAAGACTCTCTTCTAAAAATGTAGGTTTTTGTCTTTTCCAAAACTGATATTAAGCTATTCCTCTGACAGTAACTGGCCAAAGACATTCACTTGCTTCTTCTAAAAGGTACTGGCAGGACTATTTAATCTCCATAAAGGAAGATGTGTGTCTTCCTGTCGGCTCTGTAAGGAAAGTGAAAATCTAGTTCAGCCAAAAGCCATATGAATTTATTCAGGTTTTAATTTGAAATGATTAGGAATATGAGGAAGTCTTACTTTGTGCTATTTAAGATTGAAGCTCTTTCAGTTGGATAGCCTTCCCTGTCGTTTAATAATAAATCTTTCTTACAGCCATTTTGCTCTTTGATTATGATGGTTAGCTGGAGAGGTAAGGCTAGTAGGAAGCATCTTTCCAGCAGTTATTCATGCGTGGGGTGAGAGCAGAGCCAGTTCTACCCTAAGCATTCATTCAAGTTTCTTGTGGCTACTATGTCAGCCAGGGGGTGCACTGACTATGTGACATTCGAGCTGAGATCAGGAATCTAAGGTATCTCCTTTGCTATGACAAGAAAAATGCGCCCATTGTAACAGATCTGTCTATTCTGAGGTCTAAATCAGGATAGGGAATGAGTACATCCAAGAACAGCAAAACTTCGTAGTGGGTGGGTCAGTAGCTGTTGTGTCTGCTTCCTCATGTCTTACTGTCTCTTCAACACTCTGATCTGCACTTGTGTCTCTGGTGCTCCTCTGGCTACTCACGTCAAGGTCACCAAGAACCTCTGTCCTCATCTTGTTGCATATTTCAGCAGCATTTGGCACAAATGTCACACCTTCCCATCTTGAGACAGTTTTTCTCTTGATTTCCAGGGCCCTATAACCAACCCTACATCCCAGGCCCTCCTCAGTCTCCTTTCCTGGATTCTTCTCTGCTTCCTAAACTTTAAGAGTACCTCAGTGCTCAATCCTTCGCTCTCTTCTGTTTTCAATCTGCGTTATCTCCCTGAATGAACTCATTCAGTCCCAAAGTTTTAAATGCCACCTTCATGCCAATGCCTTCCAAATTTAAATTTACAGCCCTGACCTTTCCTCTGAGCTCCAGACTTATCCTAATGGACGTTAGCTTCTAATGGATATTAATGGATGCCTAAAGGAATTGCCAAGGTATTATGTTCAAACGCAGCTTTTGATTTTTGCCCTCTCATCCCCCAAAGGGTGCCTCACCTAGACCTCCCTGTTTCGTAACATGGCACCACCATCGGGTCAGTTGCTCAGGCCAAAATGAAGGCCTTGTTTTTGATTCTTCCCTCATTCCCCTCACTTCCCCTCCAACCCTCAACCCATCTGCAAGTCCTGATGGCCTTACTTCTGAAACAAGATTTCTAAAATAAGCCACTATCACCTGAACAACTAAGTCCTCTCTGGCCCCGTATAGTCTTGTCTTACACATTTTAAAAACATAACTCTCATCCTCCAGTGACTTTTCACAGCATTTTAAATCAAATCTACTCTTCCCAGTGACCTAGCCAGGCCCTTCCAGGCTGGCTGCTCGCTCCCTCCTGACCTTGTCTTGTCCTGCTCTCCCGCCTCTCACCACACTCCAGTCTGTCAGGTTCTGGAAGTGGCCAAGTTTGTTCCTGCCTCAGGGTCTTTGTGCTCCCTCCTTCTGCCTGGCATGCTCTGCCCCAGATCTTCACTTGGCCAGCTTCCTCTTCTGTCCCCGTCTCACCTCAGATGTCTCCCCCGGCTACCTAAATCAGCTGCCCTTGCCTTTTCCTCTGCCCCCAGACGCGGGGGCAGATCTCCTGTGATCCTTTTATGTTGCTGTCTTTCTGCACTTTCCACTTTTGTAATTATCCAGTTTGTTTATTTGTTTTTTATTTGTCATCTGTCTTCTCTGAATTTCATGAGGGCAAATCACATCTGCTTTATTTCCTGGTTTACCCTCCCCAACTTCATGCTTGGTACACTAGTGAGTGCTCAATAAATCATCTTTGTTGAATGAATAATTTGTAGCTTAGAAATAGACATGGGGGAGACTGGATTAACCTCCAAACTTCTAACAGGGTTTTACTTCAATGTGTCTAAATACAAAGTGGCATAAAGCTCTGAATGTGTATGAAATTGTTCTTAAAAATCCAGGTCTCTTGTAGGTACATAAGTTCATTTGTTGAAGAAAAAATATCAGGTGATGATTTTTACGTTTAATCCTCATCCTGCCACTTTCTAGGGCAGTGGTTTCCAAGGTTGGTTGTCCATTGGAATCACCTGTGGAGCTTGCGCCCTTCCCTAGATACGTAATTGACGTGGGTTGTAGCCTGAGCATCAGGAGTTTTAAAAACTTTCCAGCTGACTCTAATATGCAGCCAAAGTTAAGAATGCCTGTTATAGGGGATATTTTTGGAACTCATGAAACACGCTTTCCAAAGCTCTGGGAATCTGGAAAATAGAGCCATTTATCTGAAAACCTAGGATTAGAGGTTTCCACATCTCCTTAGTCATTAATACAGCCAGGGTTGAAAAGGCCTAACTCATCCTGGTTGAGTTTCAGTATCACCAACCACATCAGTGTCTTTAAAGCTGCGAAGGCCTGGTACAGCCAGATAGCAACAAGTGTGGTGTCATTTCAGGAGCAGCAAGAACAGAACTGACTGCAAATGGGAAGTGATGGTCTACTCAAGAGGAAAGAAATGGCAGGACTGCATATGTGGTTCAATCGAGAAACTGGTATGGTTCTCACCTGGGCCAGATCCACAGATGGAAGTGTTCTCAGCATTAGGATCCAGAGGACGCTTGGGCAGGAAGCGAGTTTGGCTGGTAACAACAGCCTTGTGTGAGCGGTAGCTCTGGGAAATGAAGGCACAAGAGTGGCAGTCCAGATTTCAATCAGCGTGTGTGTATTGATGAAACTGTGAGGTAAGAGGGTCACAGGCACAGAACCAAGAAGAACATTGGAGGGGGCAGTGTGGGATTCAGGCTGCAGCATGGGCTGGCTCAGCAGGGGGTATGGGCCAAGCACCCTGCTACCCAAATACACTAGAGCAGAATGGCCTGGCAAGGGTGATGTGGGGTTTGGGGGACATCAGGCTTCCCAAAGAATGTGGGCTGGGGGCTCACGTCATTTTACTTGGGTACTGAGTGTAACAGTAGCCCCCAGGAATTGAAGAATTTAGAGAAACTTTGTTTCATTATTTATAGAGGCATTTGAGTAGCCGATGCTTTTACTTTCTCTAAAGTAGGAGACTAGATCATCATTCTTTTTACTTATTGTTTTTAAATGGAAATGGCCTTTCAAATACCTAAAAAAGCAATCACAGATGCCCTACAGTCAACTTCCAGAAACAAAAGGTTATTATTTTGACACTTGAAAAGGTATTTACACCATTTCTCCTAAAAATAAATGCTCTTTCTAAAGCCCATTCTGCCTCACTATGCTTTTCAGATTAAGCCTCATTGTTCTCGGGAGCTCTTTCTGTTTGGGTTTATGAAAACAGACACTGAGCTGCTACAACCCAGGTACAGCTCCAGGAAAAGTATTACAACAAATTGTGGTGCTTGCACTGTTTAGAAAAAGATTTAAGCAATGATAACATTAATTCATTGTTCAGCTCTTCCCATATATGGCTCCAGTTCAGTTTTCATCACCTAAATTAGTCTAACTTTATAAATCTGTCTTTGGTGAGCTCCTTCCTTTTCATTTTCTGAAAGACAGTAAGCATGCCAAAAAGATTTATGAAACAAAATCCTTCAAGACCTAAGATTCTCTCTAAAAATAGCACTTCCTGATAGGCAATGAGCAATTTTTATTCTTTAGTTGTGCTTGTACATAGCAAAAGAGAGAGAGACAACTCTAGCAGGTAGGAAACTAAATAAAGGGTAGAGCCGGTGAACTTCCAAGATGATGACAAATTTTAACACTGTCTAAACATATTAGTAAATCTGCTATGCCAACATTATTAATAAAGGGGTTCTCTAAATTACCTAAATCCTCGAAAAATTAGATTATCGCTAATTCTTGTATAGCAACATACACTCAAAATTATGCAAAGACAAGCCCACTACACACATACACAAACAAGAAATTTTTATCAGGATTTATGAATTTTTATCCTCATATTTCCAGAACCAGGTACTAAAAATCTCAGTGCCTAACACACAGAAAAGTGCAAAATAAATGTAGGCTGAACAAGCAAATGAATGAACAAATGAACAGGAGCATGTTTCCAGACTCTGGCCTACAGTAGCTGTGACCCTATTGCATGGGGTCACTTTGTCAGGCACAGGAGCTGGATTGGAAAAATAGAGTGTAATCCCACAGACCTCCTAATTTGGGAGGTGGCAAATAACAAACTCCCCATGTGCAGAGTTTTGTTTTCTTCTCATGTGCAAATTGACTGATGTTTCCAATGACTTTGTTATTAACCACCCATTTTTTTTAATTGAAAGAGTGAATAAAGTATTCTTTCTCTAACAGCTTGTCATTTTCCTTGGAAGCCTTCCTTATGAGATTTTCTAATACTGCAGAACAACAGAAGAATATAGGTATATATTCTTATATATATATTTTCTTATCTTAAAGATATAAATAATATATCTTTTTAAACCAGTGTTGTTTTGCAGGAGAAATTTCTTTGGCTCTCTAATATTCAACCCTTCTTCCTGTTGAGAGATTCCCCATTACTGATTGCATTGATGCTTCACAATGTCCTCCATGGAAAGTGAAATGAGGAGAGCCTCTCTCCCCCTATCCTTGCAGCCAGAATGCTGCACCGGACCAATTGGGCATTCCTACCAGAGCTTTGAAGCTGGAGCGTGCGTGTACTTTCATGTGCTTCCCAGACAAAGTAAAACCCAAGAGGAAAGGGATGGTTAGGGTTCATTTGGGGTAGTAGCATCCATCAGTCACATTGGCTAGAATGACATCCTGGCCAGCCTGTTTCTGCTACGTAGCCTGGGGAGTCTCCTTGGTTCATGTTCATTTTCCAAGCTCTTTTCTCCTATTCCCCCATTTAATTGTATGATCCCTCCATAACCTTAAAATAAATCCTCTTATTTGCTTAATATATCTACAGCTAGCTGCTCTTGCTTGCAAAAAAAAATTACCCTAATTGAGACATCTCCTCAATTACTGATCAATAACAGTGCTAAGCCTATTCCTGGAAGTTATCAATAAAATGAAAGGAAAAGCAAAAAGTTATAAATTAATAAATTTGAACTACATTTACACACATTTGTGTTCCAGTTTTGGCACATTGGAAAGTCTAGGGCCTTTGAATCAGGAGGATATAAGTTCAAGCACTGACCCTACTATTTATTATATGACCTTGGGCAAGATACTTAATCTCTGTGAGCCTTCATTTCCTCACCTCTAGCACAAGAATAAAAATATCACACAGGTATGTTCCGAGGACAATGTGAGATTATTTTTATCATGAAAGCACTTTTAAATCTCGAAGCTATTTTTATCATTCCAGGCTAACAAAATCTCTTCTATATAATCTCATTTTGCACACACTCTACATCCATTATATATTTCCTAGTTTCTTTTTCAGATAGAACTGGGAGATGAAATACTTTGGCTTCAGATTCTAGTTTGATAAAGGACCTTATGTCATTTCCAATGTAAGCAAGAAAGCTTAAACTATGTTGAAAAGATGAGTAGATG
Organism: Lepilemur ruficaudatus; assembly: GCA_963574885.1. Lineage (NCBI taxonomy): Eukaryota > Metazoa > Chordata > Mammalia > Primates > Lepilemuridae > Lepilemur > Lepilemur ruficaudatus. Next base: position 146,802 of record CAUYRT010003690.1, on the reverse strand, counting down.
ACTTTGCTTCTCAATTCAAAAGCCGAGTTTATATTTGACCCAACTATCACACTCTCCTACTGATCGGCACGTGCACACAGAGCAGTTCAGGTGACAGCTCCTTTGCCTGGTGATCCTTCAAAGCTGCTATCCAAACACTTTGGCTTCTATCTAAAACTAATGTGGGTGAAACATGTTTTCCTGGTTTATTGATGTCACTTAGTATAGAGTTAAAATCCTGCCCACGGAGGCTCTTACGTTGCCATAAATGGAAGTTAGTTTTCTGGTCGTGTGATGCAGGCATACAGCTAAAGGAAGGTTGTGAAAACTGAGGCAGAGATGCAGAAAATGGGAGGTAGCACATTGCTGGCGCAGCAATAATTAGGATCTGAAATCTGGTCATTAACTTGGATGCAAAGGGAAGGGACACATCCCTTTTTGGCGGCTATGCTTACCTATGGATCCCTCATCTATGCTGGTGGTTCTTAAACTTCTGCGCACATCAGAAGCACATGGGAGTATTAAAAAACTTCTGGAGCCCAGGCCATGTCTCAGACCAAGTAAATCTGAATCTCAGAGGGTGGGACCCAGGCATTAGCATTTTTTTGAAGCTTCCCAGGTGATTCCAATGGGCATCGCAAATTTGGGAACCACTGGTCTATGTTGTTCTCATAACCTGTTTATTTCAGTAAAGCCTGTGAATGGAAGCAATGCATATCTGAGAGTTTCTTTTCCTCATTTCTCTACCCAGTCCTGGTTCTCTTGAACCTTAAGCCTGACAGCAAAGTCAAGATATATTCATTATATTAGGTGCATATACTGTGTTGTTTTGAAAACATTTCTAAAGGCCTAATCGCTTTTATAACAGAAAAATACTTGCCTTCAACCCAAAGTCATTTTCTAGTGTAATCGACTTTATCAGGGGCTCATCATTTCTCTAAGGCATTCTTTCTGAAATGAAATATTCTATTCTTGGTGTCAGACCTCAGAGGTACTATTTTTGAACAATTGAAATAATCTTTTTTTTTTAGTACTGAAATGGCAAAAAAAATCATTTTTCTAATCAAAATATAATCTCCCAAACTATTATTATCATTCCCACCCTAAATTGTTAAAGTTATAAGCTACAAGTTTGTACAATTCTCTTTTTCTGGATTACAATGAAAGCTACCAATGCAAGTATTTTTGTTGAGGAATACTGGAATACGCTGTAATAATGATAGCTGGCCCATACTGAACACTTATTCTGTATTTGCTGTTTTGTTTAGTGCTTTACTTACAACACATCATTTTATTTACAACTTGCACAGCAACCCAGTGAAGTTGGTGCCATTATTGTCTTCACTTTTTCAAGGGTGGAAACTGAGGCTTGCAGGTGATAATTCTTTGAGGTTTGTTAAGTAGCTGTTATGTCATATGTGAGTGAGTGGAAATTTCTTGAGCCTAAAATGTGTGCCTAAATGTGTCCTAATCCCTTTCACTGATATCTTTCATTTTATCTCATAACTACCAACAGACCAGGCAAAAAACATGACAGGATGTTTTAGGAAAGAAAAACAGATCAAGAGCCTTCTCTCCTGGCTCCCTGGCCTCCAGACCACCTCACTCCCGCTTCCTCTCTCACTCTCTCCAGTGAAACGAGGGCAGCCCTGCCAGGACCCAGAACAAGTACTGCAGGCGAAATGCCTTCTCTCTCCCTAAATCTTCAGTCTCCAAATCAGGAAGATGAAGAAGTCCAAGGTTAGTGTAGTTTTGTAGGTAACCTAGAGGGCAGGCAAAGCAGCAGGTTTTTGCATATAGTTGCCTAATAAATCCAAAAGCTAAAACTTTCCAAGTAGATATAACTGCTTTTGAGATTTTCTGCAACTGAATTTAAGACTGCTACTCAAGGCTTGACATGCATGAGTAGATTTTTCCCCTTAATATTTAATAAAGAATATTTAGAAAAAAACATGTAAAAAGAAGAAAATGAAAGTCACTTATCAAGAAAGGAAAATTTGTAAAGATTTTGGTGTGTATCCTTGCAATTATATACATCTTTACATAATTTTTTCATTTTGTTTCAAAAACGATGTTATAGAATAGAATGGTTTTATAATCTGCTATGTCACTGAACATTTTAAATGTTTGCATTGTATTCTAGCACCTGGTTATACATTATTTAATTAATCCTCTAAATTTATTTTTAAAATTCCTCTTTTTTTCTTTTTACTGTTATAAGCAGTGCTGTAATGTACATACAAATTTTTGCAGCCTGAAGGAAACTTATAAATGATATGAAAACTATAGCCCACAGTGATCAGGGAATTGATCAAAATTACCCAGTTGAAAAGCTTGACAGAAACTCTAAGTGGGATCTTCTGATTGCCAGTCCTGGCCTCTTTCCTCTATACCAGTGGTGCTCAACCCCTACTGCAGGTTCTCAAATCACCTGCAGAGATTTAAGAAAAAATATGTCCTCACCTCACCCCAGACATTCTGATTTAATTGATTTGGAGTGGGGCCCCAGTGTCAGTATTTCCACAAACTCCCCTGAGGGCTTTAGTGTGCTGTACGTTAAGAACGGCTGCCCTATACCAGCCGGCTGCTGGAATCAAGGCAGCTGTCTTGGGACCCTCTCTGCATTAGCATCTGCAAGTTAAGAGAGAATGGTATAATAGAACCTCTCAAAATATCCTACAAATATTCTTTCTTGAGCTAACACACTGAGTAAGTTACTCTGGTAACTTTCTAGTCAATTTTCGTGGGGTATTTGGTCTTGAAAGAGAAGTTTCAAGTGTGTATTTGGAAGAATACATTGGAAGACAAGTGTGTATTCCAGTAACTGCTCAGGTTTTAGAGAGCTCTGAATGTTTGCTTTAGAGCTGCTACAAGGAAAGTGCTGGAGGGCAAAGGAGGAGCTGCAGCTTGAGGGAAATTGGAGTGACTCAGGCTTTTCCCACTGGTACTCACAGCTACAGAGCCCGTTAGCATTAGCTGGCAGATCTCAATGGCTCTGAGCCCCCAGCTGCTTGGCTGTAGCCAGCCTCTTCAGGCATCTCCAGGAACGCCAGGGTTATGTTTCTATAAAATACTGGTAGGTGTCTAAATAGTCCCATTAGTTACTCACCAGCATGGTAAGGTGGCCTAAGCATCTGCTGCCCCAGGCCCCACTGTCCTACAGAAGTGTCAATCAGACTAGAACCTGGCGGTCACTGCCATTGCATCTTTCTTGTTGCAGTAGAGTTACGAATTGATTGTACCCTGAGGCTAGGGAAAATGGAGCTCACCCACCATTTTTCCAGGCCAGAGACTGCAAGTTAGAAAGAGACTGCTTGCGGTGTCTCCCATTTATTTGGAGAAGTGTGTGGAGTTCAAGTTAATCGGACAGCAAAGCTCTAGGGTTTAGTGATTCAGTGTTCAATTCATAACCACAGGTTCCACCCCACGGACCTGGTTGGGAAGAGTTTAGGGGCCACGTTCTACCCAGAGTACCACTCTCTCAGAAACCATAGCAAAGTGCTAGATCCCTTCTCCCTTACATGGGTTTGTTCCTGGGGACTCCCTGCTGTCCTTGCAGTGATCTGTATTCGTCAGATCTGTATACACATCAGAACACCAACTGAAGGTAAATGAGGGAATAAAATTGGAGGAGATGAGTGTCCCTTTACAAGAGAGAGAAGAATCTGCTTGGTCAAGTTCCTTAGACAAATAACAGGGTGACTGGAGAGGGGGACCTGTGGGCTACAAGTCAGGAGACCTGGCTTCTCATTTCAACTCTGTTGTTCCCAGGTTGTGTGGCTGAGGCGAGTCACCTCACCTCTCGGAGCTTCAGTTTCTTCATATGTAAAACAGGGATAATAATTCCCAGTTCACGGAAACATAGAAAGGATTAAATGGCATACTATTTATGGGCACACTTTGCATCCTCTAGCAGCAGTCCCCAGCCTTTTTAGCACCAGGGACCAGTTTCATGGAAGACAATTTATCCACAGACTGGGGATGAGGGGTGAGATGTCGTGGGTCGGGGGAGTGTGGTGCAGAGCTCAGGCAGCGATGCGGCCCATTTCTTAACAGGCCATGGGACCAGCAATGGGCTGAGGCTTGGGCATTGGGGACCCCAGCTCTAAAGCATTGGAATATCCATAGTGATAGTGGATTCTACTTATTTAATAAAGGGTAAATGTACCTCTCAGGGGCCTCTAAGGTTCCAAGAAATCAAGGACTTGTACAGCACCCTCTAGCTCTAAAATCAAAGGCCCCAAAGCCCCTGCAATGGGAGGGAGGGGGAAGGGACTTCTTGAAAACACCTGGGAAGGAATATGGCCCCAGTAGCTGTTCTTTCAGGTGTTTACTTGGCTTGGACTGCTGAGCTAGGGTGGCGATGCTCCCACGTCAAGGACACCTCCTTTATCTCTTGCTGTTTTGCCATCCCATCCCCACCTCCAAAACCAGTGTTTGCATCCATGGATATGCTTGGGGGCATTTCTTTTATCCCTAGAAGAGGGAGGAAGTAGACCCAAGAAGAAGGCAGAGGACTCTGGTGAGCTGAATGGGGTCTGTTTACCACCTGGACCCTAGAATAAACTCAGACTTCCCTGGGAGATGAAGTAGAGGCAGAAGCCGCAAGAAATACATCAACAGTTTGTGAGCAGAGCTTTTTCAAGCCTCCACTGACCAAGTACAGCATAGTTGGCAAGGAGGTCATACTCCCACTTTAGCATGGAACCCAGCAGCACTCTGGGGACTCGGAGTGTTTTCAGAGCACCTCAAAACGGCATGGCAGAGAAAGCAGGGCAGAAGTTGCTATGCAATGCCTGTGGTTGCAGACTGATTGGTGGGCTCATGTGCACTGTCTCTTTGGGGACTAATAGAATAATAAACAATAATAAACATTTTTAAAGAACCTGAAAGCTTACTACTGGGGGCCCTACTCACCTCAAAAACCACAGGTGTAATTGCATTAGCAATGTAATACTGGTGTTTAAAGTGTTGATGCTAAATCTATAATTAGAAGGAGCAATCAAGAAAATGTTAGATTATCATAGAATTCCTGGATCTTAGAGTTTTCATGAACTTACAGATCAGTCACTTGATTCAGCTTCCTTCCAAGTGAACAAATCTCTTCTCTATACATGTTTTCCCTCCGTAGGCAACATCTATGCCTTGCTAGCCCTAAACCCCTTCACCTTAGTGTCATTTCACCTGACTACTTTATGGGAGCGGGGAGGAAAAAGCAGAGGAAAGGGTAAGAGAAGAATAGAGGATCCACTGGGCTACATTGAACCTTGAGTCTGAAAACAGGGAAAAATCAAAGACTAGAAAGGGAATGTTTGCTGTAGGTTCTGCACTTGTAAGCAGAAAAGACTGACCATAGAATGAACACTCTGCTAGGAATTCAGAAACAGCTATCTAGAAATGGCCGTAATTCTTTTGTGTAGATTGACATTTGTCAGTATTTTGTATACAGAGTTCTCTTTCAGTTAAATCCTACCAGCTATTAAGTCATATAAATAACAAGAAATCAGGTTAAGAAATTTCTTTCCCCTTAGGATCTCAATCAGATAAAGTAAAATACGTATGCCCGATATTTAGCATGCACGCGGACCTCAGACTCTGTTCTATACCTGGCAGGCTATTTATCTTGATCGAAATAAGATTAATGGCTCCTGTTTGATGCAAGAGAGTACTATGTGAGTTATATAATAATTTGCACGTGTCTTCTTGGCAAAAGAGAGAGTCTTTCAAGCAACTTGACTTCAGAACAAATGTACAAATATCATCATTTTTTATGTTCAATTCCAGAAACGTTTAACATGTTCCTCAGGCTAATTAAATAGGTTTGGGCTTCACTAACTAATAATTCAAAGCCAAACCATATTTCCCTTTTTTTCTATATTTGGCAGGGTTGTTTTTTTTTTTGTTTGTTTGTTTGCTTTCAACGAGGCGACAGGTATTGACAAGTTTTAACACTCCATAGCATGCCATTCTGAAAACAACAAAGAAATTAAGAAGGTGATAAAGGTCACAGTTATTAATATAAACTCAAAGTGATAAATCAGCCAGGTGCTTCTCTAATTATTCACATCCAACAATCTGCAAATATTCTGAGTGAACAAGCAGGTGATAATTAATAGAGGTAGACAACAATGGCTGAGGGCCACTTTTTCTGCGGGCCAACATATAAAAATCGTGATATTTCACACACAAATGTGAATTCATGGATTCTCTTAAGAAAGAAAAAAGCCCCCCCCCCCAACAAATGGCATATTTGGCCCATATTTCCCCATGGGAATCAGCAATCAGTGAAGCCCAGGTGGCAGCCTCTTGCTTCAGATCCACTTGTCACCACCCCACCTTGTCCACTTCACTTTTTCACTCTGCCTACCCGGGCCCCTGTCGGACCTGGGTCTGGAGACCTTGAATTGCACACTGCCTCCCAACACTACCCCTGCGAGTGCAGGGCACCCTTTATTTTCCTTCAGCTTCATTCCTTTATCCCTGGGCCGTACCCACTCCTTAGTCAGCATGGTTCCCAAAGAACCAATTCACCCGCCTTCCCCATTTTCTTTCCTCTTTTCCAGCTGAATCATTTTCTTTCCCTGCCTCTTTCCCCCTCACATCCCACAGAATTTCCTTTTCAGAAGTTGGAGAATGCCTTTAGAATGCTGAAGCGTGAAGCAAGACTTTCCCAGAATGAACTGTGATCACATTTCTTTTGGAAAGATTACATCGAAACGGATATCTGAACTCGCTTCACATTTTCACATTAGATCTACAATGGCATCTGTACGATAACCTAATACTAAAATTTAGGGAATAATTTAAACCACTCTGAGTCAGAGCAGACTTGGTAGCTTAAAACATATTTCATCCTCAGAAAACAAAAGATTGAATCTATGAATATAAAAACAGTTGATATGGCTTGTTTTATGGAAGGAACATTTGCTGAGTGATTCTGCATTATGGAGCATGCTGTGGCCTAAAATAATCTGAGCGGTTTCCTTATTATTCAACGATGATACAGTACTCACACAGATGCAGCTTTTCGAGCTCAAACTTCAGATAGTAAGAAAATGTGGCTTATGGTGGAAAAATGTTCATGGGAGTCACCCAGTTTGGAAGATACAGCAATCTCCTTCAAATTGTGTCCTTCCCCCTGTAGTGAGGTGACGGTTGAATGATGTTCTGACTCCTGACTGTGTGCTGAATGGCAGGGGCTACTTCAACTCTCCCTTATTGCTGTGTGCAAAGGCTTCTCAGATGTCCACAGGGGACCTCCCCATGGCTATACTCTTTGAAAATGATGAATTCTGGGGCTTTTGGCCATCTGCTGTGGTCAAGGGACCTGACCAAGCTGTGGAGAGACCTTGCATTCACCCTTCAGTAGAGTGAGATTTTCTTTCTCCCATGGAGGGAACAGCTGTACTCACTCAAACTAGACATTCCCAAATCACAGTCACAGAAAGATTCTGACCATTGACATTTGCCTCGTCTAGCTCACTAGAGGATGAAGAGCCTGTTGGGGTTCTCATAGGGAAGATCTTTCCACACTGGCCACTATCTTTGAGCAGGACCCAGGTGAGGACTGTCACAACACCAAAACAGATATTTGTAAAAGCGGATAAAGTGCTAATGAGAACAGGAATAAGAGTGTTATGGTGATTGATCTTGACTCACCTTCCAGTTACTCATTTCCTACTCCAAGGAAAATTATCCATCCCCCACCTGCCTTTTGTTACAGTAGGATAGGGCATTCAGGAGTAGAATTTTTTTTTTTTAAACAGAAATAATGACAAAAAACCCAAAGTGTGGTGACAATTCAAGAAACATGAAGTCCTTATTTTATATCAGGGACCATTTTAGAAATAAATTTTTACCTAAACTATATCAGAAATATTTTGGTGAGCGTAAGGGAGGATGATTTCTTCTTTAATTCTAAGATAAATAGAACTGTTCACGGTACTGGAAAAATAGGAATATGATATTGAAGATGAAAAATCAGACATTATCTGTTTACTGATAATGAATATCTGGGAGAGGAAAAAAAAAATCCATCAGGTTCACATATTTCCTCAGCTCAGTGAGTGGTTGGCAAGAATGAAAATAAGAATTCCAAGCCAAAATGAACACTTCAAATTTACACCCTCTAAGGGAATAAAAGAGTCTAAACCTCAGAGCCTGAAGCTCTAACAATCAGTCATTTTGGCTGAAAACTAGAAATCCCATGAGGGAGGCAATTTAGATAATTACCGTTATGATTTTAAACTCCATTTGCTGGGAGAGCAGGAGCTCTTGTGGGTTTATTGACAAGGGATTTCAATATTTTAAGAAGTAGTGTTTTTGAGGTTGGTCTGATAATCTCGTCCCAATCTCATTTTCTGTGAGTTCTTCCCATCTTTTCACCCAGCCTCAATGTTACTTTCTTATGAGTGCTCCTGTCACAGAGTGGGAAGCTCCTGTCTCTCCTTCGAATCTCTCCAGCACTTGGTACCCTTCCCCACCCTCACCTCCTGTGCTCATTGGTGTCTTGGAGTGGCGCTGAGTGGCCAATGTCATTGTGGTGATGGGGTGTCCTGCTCCTGCTAGACTGTCCTCCTCTGGGAAAAAGTAGGTCAGTTCTTGAAACACCCAGTAGTCAGCCCACCCAGACCTGGGTCAAAGTCTGATCCCACAGTGTCATTTCTGGGACTTGCATAATCAAATAACCAAGAATGGAGGTGCCTGAGGATGGAGGAATTTGAGTAGACATGACATAGGGGAAGAGAGTCTGAAAAATTCAGGGTCTAGGGAAAAGTGCTGAGGCCTCAAGAATGTAGAGCCAAGATCCATTTATGATCCATTGACAGCTTCAGCAAGGCCATAATTTTGTTATTTTTTCCTTCCTGCCTCTTTTCCTCTTCTTGGTAGCTGAGGAAACCTTAAAAAACCCTCAATTCGGCTGTGTGCTGGCTGAAGAGATCCTTATTCTGAAGTGTGTCCAGGCGAGGAGAGAGACTGTGAGTAGAAATAATAGTTTGTGGCAGTGGAAGCGAAGGAAAGCCAGTCCCGGGACCAGTCCAAGAAAGAAAAGGTCTGTCTGAGGAAACAGCCCAGTGGAGTAGCAAGAATAAAGACTCCGGCACCAGAGACCGGTGTTCCAACCCTAGCCTCACCAAATATCTTAACCAAATACCTCAACTTTTCAGAACCGCGGTTTACTACAGAATGGAGACTTAAAAAATACTTAATATTTTGGGTGCTCTGGAAAGCTCCCAAGTGAGCCTCACCTAGAATCCAAGACAGCCCTGGAGCCTCGTTTCCTCTGGATAGGATCACCATCTTGGAACCACAGGGAAAAGTCAAAAGAATTGCAAGAACCTCAGTCCGGCATTCTTGAACTGGTGAAATAATCTCAGCTCCCATCCACCTACATGGTTGGCTCTATGATGAGGCCATTCTATGAACAGGCTACTCTCTGTTATTTGCAGGTAAATGCACTTCCCGGTCAACATGACAGCCTTGAAAAACATTATCTCACTGGGTTGCAAGTAAATATTATTTCAGATGAATTCATTTAGCCATCAAGTATTATGGGCAAAGGGTACAGCACATAGTAGGTCCTTAATACCTGCTATTTGTTTCCCCTTGGTTCAGGACAGATACAAAAAGTGTCTCCTGAGGTTTACTTATGGCAGGAGGCCCAAGGCTGCACAAGTAAAAAAGAGAAAGGTTATTGCTGCTATTTGTTCTTCAAAGCTCAGCCCAAGGCATCATCCCCTTTATGAAGTCTTTTTCCCTGGCTACACCACTCAAGCACAGCTGCTTGCTGCTGCTTTTATGCCTCTGCTCTGTGCTCTGCCCATTTCTGTTGCCGCATGGATCACATTGTTCTGCGATGATTTGGTGACATGCCTATGTCTATACAGATGCAAGGTGATAAGCTCCTCGAGGGCAAGGAATGTGTTTATTCATCTTTATACTTCTGGAGCCTGGCACAATGTCTGGCCCATCGTACGTGTCTGATGTTCAATGAATCAATGCAGGAACAAATGAACTAAGAAGGAAATGGGCAGAAAAGAGGGGTAGATGCTGGTGGATCCACCTTTGACTTCTTTCTCCCACTCCAGCACCCCTTTCCTCACTTCTCACATCCAAGCTCCCTACTTTTCCTATCTCCCCAGTCTTTCTAGAGATCCTGTCCTAGGCCTCAGGAAGCATCACTTTGGCTTATAGATTAGGAAACTTTTGTTCTCACTAGACAGCTGGTGTGGAGGGAGATGTATGTAAATCAGATCATAAAACTTACAGCCAGAGAAACCACATGACACGATTCTGGCCAATGAGACATTCATGCAAGTTGCAGTGTAAGGCTTCTGAGAAAGTCCTTTACAAAGGGACACACTTAATTGGCATATGTCATTGCTCTCTGCTCTTCCTACTTGCCTGGAACGTGGACACAATTTCTGGAGCTGCAGCAGCAATCTTGAGACCTTGAGGAAAAGGCCTGTTTGCTCGGACAGACCCTTTCTTTCTTGGACTGATCCCAGGACTGGTTTTCCTTCACTTCTACTGCCACAAACTATTATTTCTACTTAGAGTCTCTCTCCTCCCCTGGACACACTTTAGAACAAGAATCTCTTCGGCCAACACACAGCCAAATTGAGGGGCTTTAAGGTTTCCTCAGCTACTAAGAAGAGAATGACAGAAATCTCAGTTGTGATATTCTTGAATCATGAACTGATGCTTGCCACCCCTTACCCCTGGGTGTTTAATTATGTGAGAAAAATTAACTCTCGTGTGTTTAAGTCCCTGGTATCTGTCCTGTGTTACCTGCAGCTGAAGCCAATTCCAAACTGATAATCTAGCCTTCATTCTGTTGGTCAGACACGCCGAGTTCGGTTCACTCTTAGGGCCTGTACACTTGCTGTTGCCTTTTCTCTCCAATCATCACATGGCTGTCCCTTCTCAAAGTCAGATGTCGAGTTAAAATGTCACCTTCTCAGAGGGTCTTCCTGACCACCCTAACTGAAAATAACTACCCATACTGTATACATCATTCTTTAATAATGTCATCCTGTTTCATTTTCTCCACTGCAGTAATCACCATCTGAAATGCTCTCTTTTGCTTGTTTCTTCCCTGCCCCCCACACCCCAACACACATCAGGGATGCAAGAGCCTTCTCTCTATTTCATTCAGAGCTGTTCTAGCTCCAGTATCTATGAGTAGGTCCCAGAAAGAAAGATGACTTGGGAAGTTGTACATAAATATATTTTCCCATAGATAATACTGTCATATATGTTGAAAAGGTTTATAATTTTGTGAATTATGGGTTAAATACTGTTTATGACCTAACTACCATATATAACATTGTTTATATGGGATAATGAGTTTCAAGTTCAATTTCCCTTAATGAGCTCATTATAATCTTGACCATAGATCATCTTGCAGTTTACACTCATATCCAGAAAACTCTCCCTGTCTCCCGAATTGTCCAGCTGCTTCCCCACCTTCTATTCATAATAGCTCATCAGATTTTAACTCCTTGATGAAAATTTTTCTTTGCTTTATTTGAAGAAGATTTAAAAATTTTTTAAAAGAATCCCACTCAATATCAGGTAGATTTTTAAAAAATTGGCTTCTTGATTGTCACTACCTATAATTCCTTGCAGGCCCTATCCCATTTCACATCCTGTCTTGTGAAAATTATACTCAAGTCCTTTCAAAGGCACCTCTCCTAACTTCGCTCCCTCCCAAGTGGTTTCTGAACTTCCTGTCTTTTCCAAGGATGAGTTTAAAAGCAGCAACATCTTTTTCTTAATCCTTTTGGGACCCTTCCCTCTATTCCAGTTTTCAGTGTGAGAAGCTTGGAAGATTATGATGAGACTGCAAGTAAGACCTTGACATTTAGGAGAGTACATCATTTCTTTTACCGGGTAACGAGTATTTCTTTATATGTAGAAACCATATACGTAGACTGATAGGCTCATCCTGTTACACACACTTAAAGAATAAAAAGTAGAGCAGTTTAAGGAAGTAGAGAATTTAAAAGTTAGGTGGTAAAAGGTAAGTCCAGGAAGATAGGTTGGGTAGCATGATAGAGATTGAGGGTTGTTTTCCAATATCCATTCTCAGCCTTTCCCTTAGTAATAAAGTCTTCATTTTATTTAAGGTGGCAATGATAAAAAAAAAAGTACATTCCCCAGGCTTGCTTGCAGTTAGTGTGACCATGTGATGCAGTTCTGGAAGAGGTTTTGTTTGGAACTGCTTAACAAGAGCTGACCTCGCTGGGCAGGGTGGCCTTTTGCCCTTCCTCCACTCTGTCTTTTCCTAGCCTGGAACCTGCACCGATGCTGAGCTCCTGCACTAATTTTGCATCATTAAGCAAGGTTGAGGATGGAAGCCACAACCTAAGAATAGGTGACAGAACCATGGTTTCATGGAGCCACCACACCAGTTCTGAATTGCCCATTCTAGGGCTTTTGTTCCAGGAGAGAATAAACCCTGGTATCTTTAAGCAACTGCTACTTTGAATTTTTTGCTAAATGTAGCCAAATATAAACCTTTCTGATACAGATGCTCACTTGGGAAATTTTTAAAAATATCCCAATACCCAGGCTGTGTCCCAGACCAATTAAATCAGAAACTCTAGGGACAGAACTCAAGCACCAGCACATTTTTAGGCTTCCCAGGTGATTCCCATGTGCAGCCCAGGTTGAGAATCACTGTTTTAGGCCGATAGGCCCATTTTTTGCATGTTCAAGAATCTCTCGAGGGATGCGATGGTGCTTATTAAAAATGTGGATTTCCAGGCCTCACGCCCCCAGAGGTTTTGGTTCTTTAGTGCTGAGGGTACCCCAGCCAGGTGACTCTGATACCGGCAGGCTATTTGAAGAAACATTGCTTTAGGCAGTAGGGAATCTTCACAAGTTTTAAAGTAAAGAAGTGACAAGATCAAAGGAGTGTTTTAGGAGGATTAGTCTGGATCTAGTGAATAAATTGAAGAGGAGAGGCGAGAGATTGAAGGCAAGGAGACCGACTGGGAGGCACTGAAATCACTGACGGCCTGAGGGGATATATTCAGTGAACGAAGAGGGTGGCCACATAAATGGGAAAAAAACACTGAAAAAGGTGAAACACTGCAGACCTGATTACCAACTGATGGGGTACAGGGTGGCAGGACTTCAAGGTATTCTCAGTGACTAAAGAACACACGACAGGTTTGGCTTTTCCTGGGTTACTGTGTATTTTCCCCTTTTGCTCCAACTCAGCCAGATTGGTGTGGATTATTAATTTACTCTGTATCTACAGCTGCAAATGTTAAATTGATTTTTGTTAACCTGATTTTATCTAGAGTCTCCCATTAGGTCAGAAACATTTATCTGCTAAATCAGTTCTATTTAAAGGCTCAAATGCTTTATCCTAATAAGAGTTGATTTCACAAATAAGTTTAGTATTTATGTATGTGTGTGTGTATATGTATGTATATATGTGTATATGTGCATGTATATGGGCAAGCAATTAAATGTTTTTCATGAGATTTTACTCTTTTTCTTTAGTCATGTCTTGTAAAGCAAAGGAAATAAAAAACAGGCAGTACAGTTATTATTCGGGAGCTGTGCTTTGTATAAATATCTTTCTGGGATGAGAAGGTTAAAGAATGTTCTAAAAACTGATCTCAGTGGTAAATGATTATTTAACTATTCAATATAAAGCTACCAAGCAGAAAGATGTTATGGTGATATTTTATTAAATGACCTAAAGTAAACATAATTACTTTATGAGTAATTCTAAAATACACACTTCCTGCTGATCTGTTGTAATAATGAACAGACAGATTATTTCTATGCCTCAGAAACGGATCATAGGTATGCTCTTCAAGTCCTCTGTTATTTAAAAACCAACATATTGGTTTTAGAGTTATAAAACAGAAAATAATAGCAGTTAAACATAATAAAAATGTCATAAGACATAAACTAATCTCTCAATTCTTACTGAAGTCTGTATCAAGACACAGTTTCTTTTAAGAATAGATTTTAAAATACCAAGTAAACCTAATGAACAAACAAGACACACATATCATCACTGAGCTTGCTACTTAGGGTGAAAATTTGGATGAAACACAGCCTTGCTCTCTTGCACTGTAGAGTATAAATATTAAAGTGACAATGAATTTTCCAAAGGTTCATTTGAGATTGAATTTTCTCTCTAATTAGAACATCTATTGAGAAGACTCTAACAAGGTGAAAGTCATTAAATCTGTTCAAAACATGAAAAGGCTAAACTTCAACAGGCAATGGGAGAACACTTGTCTAAATTCTATATCACATTTAGTATACTTGCTAATAATAGCATCCTTTTTTAATCTGGTGCTAGTCAGAACCTTGTCACTTGCTCCAGCGTCTGCATATGGTCCTTAAGTAACAGTACCAGTACCACTGAGGGACCACCACCTGCTCAATTCTCCCGTGCACATCAGGGAAAGTGAGTGACCCAGGTGGATTGTCAGATACCTCATCTACTCTCCCCAGCATTCTCTCCTGCAGTTGGAATTTTGTTCCACCTTCAGATACTGGCAATTAAATTAGTTTAGAATAAATTGCTAACCGTATTGGAGACTCAGCACCTTTGTGAGCAATCCATTCCATACAGAAAACATTCTATTTCATAGTCACAAACTCCACCTCTAGTAGAAGCTAAAATCTTGCAAATGATTAAACACTGGGCCCTGGGACATCAATGTGTGAAAGTGTATAGCTCTTTTAGAATTTGTCTAGCAGGTTTTCTGGTTTTCACTGGAAACCCCTCCCCAAATGAAAATAAAAAAAATAAAAATAAAAAAAGGGGAAAGTATAGAGACATTACAGTTCTAAGCAAAACTCCATCTTCGCTGCCCACCTCCACTTTGGGCAAAATCACCCAAAGTATATGTTTTACTGCAGGTGGGCCAAGGGAATTTGTTATGGCTTGAATTATATGCCCTCCAAATTCACCTGTTGAAGTCCTAAACCCCAGTACCTCAGAATGTGAGCTTTTTTGGAAATAGGGTCATTGCACGTATAACTAGTTAAGCTAGGGTGAGGTCATACTAGAGTAGCATGGGCCTCTAATCTAGTATGACTGGTGTCCTTGCAAAAAGGAGAAATTTGGACATGGACACACAAATAAGGATAATGCCATGTGAAGTTGCAGGCAGAGATGCTTCACCACGCCAAGAACACAAAAGATTGTCAGCAAACCACTAGAAGCTGGGGGAGAAGCAGGGAGCAGATTCTCCCTCCCAGCCCTCAGAGGGAACCAACACCTTGATCTTAGACTTCAGCCTCCAGAACTGGGAGACAAGGCATTTTTGTTGTTTAAGCCACACAGTTTGTGGTACTTTGTGATGACAGCCCTAGCAAACTAATTCAATATTGTTCTTCCACTGTTATCTCTATGGATAGTATATATATATTTTTTTGGCATAGACATAATTGGCTTTCACTATTTGACCAGTGAAAGTTAAAAATGTTAAAGCAAAACACCTGTAATAGGAAAAATCACAGAGTGGGCAGCCTGACTTATCTGCCAGTCACAGGTCTCTTTTCCCAACAGCAGAAGCTGTCCTTGCTCACACGAGACCTCCCACATCACGTGAGAGCTGCTTCCGTGGTCTCCAAGCTCTTCTCCCACACTCTACCCCCGCACGGCATTGCTGCCATCTCAGCCAAAGTATTGACTAAGCTGTGGTTCTCTATTCTCCCTCCCTCACTCTTCCACCTCCCAACTTCCTAGCAAACAGGACAAGAGTATGGACAAGCAACCACCTAGAAATGGGACTGGAAAAAATGTGCAAAAAAATTAAATAGAAATCAAACAAAGCCAAAAACAACCCTTACTTGCAGCAAACCCCCCCCCCCCCCAAGACGGAGGATGAGGAGAGACAGAAGGACAGAGGCAACAAAAGGAAACAGAGGCCTGCTGGTCGGGAAACCATGGCTGGAGGGAAAAACCTGAAATCTGTGAATCTCTAGGCTGTACATTACACTGCTCCAGAAGGCCATTAGGAAATTTAGATTCTTCTTGTGAATGTACTGTGCTCAGATTCTGACATTAATTCTGGAATTCAATCATCAAACTTCCTGAATAGTGCTTATTTTTCATAGCTCCCTTCTGTAAACAAAGCCTATGTGATTCTATATGAATTAACAAGGAATACTGAAATAATGAAGCTAGGGGACTCAGAAGTCTTTCAATTCAACCTCATTTAGGTGTGTAAAGAATTTAACAGACTTATCCAATATCACACAGCCTATACCAGAACTAGGCCAAAAGATTTCGTACATATTGTAAGATTTATGAAGAACCTAGGCTAATTTATACAAAGAAAATATGTCTAAACTTTACTCTTGAACCTTCACATCTCCATATCATTTTAAGGTTTTCAAAAACAGGCCTTTTTGATACCCATCTGGGAAACGTCAACCTGGAAAATTTCTCAGAACATAATGTAAGAGACCAAGATAAACAAAAATTTATTCTAGCCAAAATATTTATTTGAAAAATATTTAATGGATCAATATCTTTTTAATATAAATATATCTGATAATCTCAATTTTTAAATATCTTAATAATTATGCTAACACTAACCCCTTAGTAATAGCATTTAATGTATTCTAGAGAATTTCCTAATACTTGATCTTCACAATATCATATGATTTGGTCCCATTATTTATTAGCCCTATTTGGCTGATTAAGAAACTGAGGCAGAGAGAGACAATATCTTTTCCCAATTTCACACTACCTGTGAATAGCAGCACTGCCTGTCTAGCCCCAAAGTCTATGTACTTACCCACTGCCCCAGACTGCCACTTACCACGTTCATATGCAGTCTGTGTATGAATTCGAACATGTGTTCTTAGGAAGTGGTCAAGCCAGGCTTTTATTCAGGTCTAATCTGATTTAGAGTCAATGCTTTTTCCCATCACACTGCTGTCTCTCATGTTATTGTATTTAAACCTCATTTTTATGATCTGGAGTAAACCCTTCTACACTTTGACTCTATTCAGCAGTGTGAGAAAGATTCAGTCCAACACGGACACCACAGAAGCAGCGCAGGAAATGGAATCTTAGCCACCAGCATACCAGCCATAGCATTCACTCCAGAAGATGCCAGAGGATGTCAGCCCCTCTGAGTCATCCCTATCTTATGTGCTGTGCTTCTCGGTCTTCATTCTTAGGAGGTGGTGTGGCTGACAGGACAGGCACTAGACCAGGGAGCAGGACACCCAGGTGCCAGTCTTAGAGCAGCCTCTGACTGGCAGAGTGCCAAGAGTGCCATCGGACAGCCTGGGCATGTGGTCCCTGCTTCACAGACCTAGCTCACTTAATCCTCTCGACTGCCACACGATCAGGCATGACAACTTAGTTTACAGACAAAGGAATTGTGATTCAGAGAGTTAAGTAATTCTATCAAGGTCATTGATGATGAGACTCAGCCCCAGTCTGTCTGCTCCAATATCTGCACGTCTACTCCACCATGTTGCCTCCAGGGTCACTTAAATCCTCTGAATCACAGACTCCTCAAATATAAAGCACCGTGGAGCCCTAGGGATTCTTTGAAGGTGTCTCAGAAGTCATTTGGGAAAGGAAGTCCAAGCAGACAGGGCCCAGGCTGCTGCCTACTCCTGATATGCACAGACACACACACACACACACACACACACACACACACACACACCCGCCAGCAGTGCAGAGCAATGCCACTTTGACCTTCCTTAGAAATACAGCTCTCTTCACTTAAATTAAGGGAAGATTTGCTGCAAAAAAAAGTTTGGGGACCACTCTGGCAAGTGATCTTTAAGACCCTTCTTAGAAGTATCTAGGGGAGGATCAGAGTGGTAAAGGTATAATAACTTTGGTAAATGAAGCCAGTCAGGGGAGACATTGAATTCACCTGGCTAGGTCTGACCAGCGACAGATATCCCATGCCTTTGCAAGAAAAGGCTGTGCCCGAACTCTGCTGATCTAAACACAATTTGAGAAAGTGTTTTGATTGTGTTGGTGAAGATGGCCTTCTTACCCAGGGCCAGTTAGTAAAGAACACAGTCTGAGTTTCCTTCTCTTGTGATCAATGCCATTCCTTGAGGTTTTCAAGTGGTTAGGGATGAAAGGGATGTAGCATTTGTAGCTCATTTGACTTAACTCATTGTTTTTTCTCTTCCTCTCTTGTCTTGCCTCATTCCTTTTACCCTGTCCCCTTTCAAATCTCTCTCCCTGTTCTGGCCCCAAAACCAGCTGGTAGACAAGGAAGAGTTGGTCTGAACTGATAAAAAATGAGTGAATTCACCGACTCCAAGTCCTGCCTTTCCCCCACCTGTGTTCCTACACCGAGCATTGGTGCTTAGATGATAGCTATGAGGTGGCATCTTGATGCATGCGTAGATAGCCAAGTCTTATTTTTCTCTCATTCCTATAGCTCATACCTTTCAATGAAAGCTGCATGTATAGAAGATAATAAAGCCAGCAACAAGAGATCGAGTGTTAATCATAGTGATGGTGATAATACCTTTTAAAAAATTTATTGAGGTATACTCTACATACCATAACATTCACTCATTTTTAGTGTGCAATTTGATGATTTTTAATAAATATACAGACTTCTACAACCATCATCACAGTCCAATTCTGGAACAATTCCATCACCCCAAAATTATTTCTTGAGCTCCTCTGCAGTTGCTATCTGTTCCCACCTCCAGTTCCAGGCAACCATTAATCCACTTTCTGTCTCTGTAGATATGTTTTTTCTGGGCATTTCATATACATGGAGTCATATAATATGTGGTATTTTGTGACTGGCTTCTTTCAGTTAGCATACCCTTTTAAAAGTTCATTCATATTTTAGCATGTATCAGTACTTTGTTCCTTTTTACATGACATGTTTTTGAGTAGTGGTGTTATATAGAGGAAGGAGGATGAATTTCAGAAGCAGTGCAAACATGAGGCTGAGTCAAAGCTGTGCCACTTCTTAGCTGTGTGACTTTGAAAGTTCCTTATTCTCTCTGAGACCTATTTGTAGAATAAGGATAATGATCCCTCCCTCAGAGGACTATTCTATGAAATAACTAGATACTGAAGGCACAGAGTGGGCACTTAAGAAATCCAGTCCTTCTCTCTAAATTCCCCAAAACCTTTGCTTTTCTCATCGCTGCTCCAAACTTTAAAGTGACTCCGCCAGCCTTCTTACATCTTCACATCAAGCTTGAAATGAGAACCCACATAACAAGCAGTATCAGAAACGGAATTCCGCCAAAGGGAATCACATCCTTCATTAATGGAGCCCAGATGGTGAGAAACTAAAGGGATTTCCTTCAATTATATTGCTGTCATTTTTTATAAAGAACATTAAACTGCATTTAATTATTATTTTAAGGGAGAAAGTGGGTCAAATTCTATCCTAGAACATTTTGTGGAATTGGCCTTCCCTTTGTGACGCTCTGAGAATACTTTAGTTTCCCATTAATTCTTATAAAACTGCCCCATAACATCAACCCTCAGACAACACATAAGCAAGAAGCAAAGGGCTGCAAACCTTCAAGTAAATAAAATCCATTTCAGGCCAGGTACAGTGGTAAACACCTGTAGTCCCAGCTACTCGGGTGGCTGAGATGGGAGGACTGCTTGAGCCCAGGAGTTTAAGACCAGCCTGGGCAAAACCATGAGACCCCTGTCTCAAAAAAAGAAAAAAGAAATCTACCTCAAATCCTCAAAATTCAACTTTTAACTAATAATTTCAGACCCTTTCTTCCACGAACGTTTAGAAGAATGTGAATTTCATGTGTGTAGCAAAGTAGACTGAATTGTACTCCTTGTTCGTTTCCCCAGTCCACCTTCTCTGATTAGAACATGTTCTCCTTTTGAGTTCCAGTTTAAAGGGATCCTAAATATAATCCCACCCTGCACTCTTGAACACAGTTTACAGAGATGCTACCGCTTAGTCCTGAGCATAAAATTTCCTGCCCTAAACCTGCTTGTCCTTCTGAATCATCGTTTCTCTGTACTTTTAAATTCACCACTACTCCCCTTCATGTTTCTTATTGTTTTTTCTCCCCTTGTCTGGGATTTATCACAGCTGCATTTCTTCCCCAAACTCCTGAAGCACTTAATTCCCCTTCACTTCCCAGATTCTCTTCCTGTCAAGTGCAGTATAATAGTTAAAACAGAAAAGAATAAGGCTTCTCAATATTTGCTAAACAAAGTAGGTTTGTAACATATCTCGTTCATCCTTCTCTTCAAGGAGACTAGTGCAGTATCTTTTTCACGATATAAAATGCCTGATGTGAAACACAAACTAATTATTAAAAGAGGCAACATATGGCTTTCTAATCTTTATATACCAGTAATAGTCACTATATATATTATTGGTGTTAAAGATGGCAAAGAGTGATTCTTTCAAATAGGTAAATAATATGCAAGTCTTACATGTGATCAGTCTGCAACATTATCAAGTGAGTCTGACTAATTTGAAGTATTATTGTGACTAGGCCATACTCACACAGATAAACAGATAAAGGCTATATCCAGATTGAACCAAACACAATGTATTTGTATAAGGATTTGTGTTTCCTTGCTCTAAGTACTTATCTTGAAAATAGGAACTGATAACAAAATCCATGGCTAACTTTTCTCCCAATATTGGGAGATCAAGAAGGAGTAGGTGGGGTCCCAGGAGAGAAGTTTTCACTTGCTGTATGTCACCTAACATAGGCTTAGGAATCCATAAACATCATTTAAAAAATGGGTGGACAAAAACAGTTTAGGTTTACCAAGATTTGTGAATTTCCCCAATCTTTAAAAAATTTTTCTTATGTTTAAACTTACCCTTCCATATCACTACAGTGAAGAGAGCAATTTATATCCAAGACTTTATTTTAGGGATTTTATTTTAGGCAATATCACAGGAATTTATCTCGTGGTATAAATAGTAAATCTGGGATTTAGCAAAGATTTTCTCTCTACAGCACAGGCCTTTTGTTCAGCAGCAGATAACAAAATAATCTTGAGGCATGATGATTTAATTTCAGTTTGATGCCCAAACATCCCCCCAAATCTTAATTTCCAAATTCCAGTGTGCGGTCAGTATATTAGAAATTACTTTTTAAAAAATCACTTAAAGGTTCCAAATCATACATAAATCATATATGTGTGTGTGTGTATACACACATGAATCTCACAGCCTTCAAATTATGGTGTGGCCTATAGTTTGAGTATAGCTCCCTGGAGATACCGACCGCAGGGTGACTGGTTAAAACCTCCAATTTGGAGAGATCATCTCTGAGGCCTTGGCCACATAAAATTATATCAGCATCTATGCATCGTGTATAGGAATTAACCACATAATGCCAAGAGTCTCCTACCCTGAGATGGCAGCCAGTTTTTGGTGTGCCTGACGGGCCATTTCACAGCCTTTGGTTCTTGTCTTGTGCATTTCCGCCCTTAGTGAGGGGCAGCTGACTGAGACGTCCCCAATGGAAATGACTAACTCTCGGTACAGGGCCACTTGCGTGTTGAATTCTTGGACAAGCTGGAAAAGAAGAGACTTTTTGTCACCAAACATTTATCATCGGAAAGTTTCCTATTTCGTTGTACATAAACAGGGCCCTTCACTGACCCCTGAGCCACCTCCGCAAATCTCCAGCTCCCCAACTCTTCAGCCAAGGAGCCTAGTAATTGTTTAAAGCTTACAGCACAAACATGGCAAGTCTCTATGTAGAAGGCATGTGTTTATTTTTCATCGGCAAGCCTGGTCATGGAAGTTCTATTTCCAGACCTTCTTGCCCCCACCCATTCAGACTCAGTTTCTGAAGAGCAAGAGCATATTTGGAGAGTGATCACGCCACTCCCAGGTCAACAGAGAATGATGCTGGGAACTCTTCCGCAGACGCTCCCGTCTGCTACTGCTAGGATATGGATTTGAAGTTGCAGGGCGGGGGCGGGGGGTAGACCAAAGGTGGGTGAGATATGCAAACCATTCACCTCCTGCCCGGCCACTGAACCTCTCCTGCTCTGGAGCCTGGCTGGAAGTCCAGCCACAGCCTCTCGCTGGAACCTTCGTCCCCTCCGCAGCGCCCAGTGCTCTCTGCTTTGGTTTGTTTGCTACTGTCTCCTCGCAAAACAGCACTTCCACCTCCCCATTCCGTCCCTCCCTGGTGAGCGAGCCAGTTCATCGTGTCTTTCGCATCCACCATTCTTCTTCGAGGGGGCCGAGGTACAACCTACAGCCGCTGACCCCTGATACCCTTGCTGTGGCACTTCTCTCCGCAGGGCCATTACGACCCGGGTGTCACCCCAAATCTGGGGGACTGCAGATTTAAAAATAGTGCATGTGCACGTGATCGGCATGGAGGAGCTGAGGGTGGGGGAGTGGCTGGCACTCATGCAAATGATTAACATACACGACTCCCCCCACCCCCTCTCAAAATAAAAAAAGAAAAAGAGGCGCAGTTTTTACCCACCATCTTGCAGTCGTCCAGGGCTCGCTGGGTTTTCTGAGCGCTCTCGGAGCCGCTGCCCCTGCGCTCCCAATCCCCGCTTTGCAGCGGGGGCTTGCTGATCTGGAAGATAGAGGAGCGGGTGGACCGGCTGGGGCGCTTTTTGCGCCCATTCGGTGCAGAACTCATGCATACACATCCACCAAGCCGAAGCCGCTGGTGCAGTGCGCCCCGGCGCGGGCGGCCCTGTGGTTGCCCTGCGCGCCGCCGCCAAGCAGCCGGAGCCGGGACCCGAGGCGCGCGGTTCACAGGGTTGGCACTGGCTGCGCGGGTCGGTAACCTTCAGCTTGAAGGAGAGCCGGGGAAGCGCTGGCTGTGCCGTGCAGCATCGCTTCCACTAGCAGCGAGGAAGGGGCGCGATCAAGTTCTGCTCAGCAGCATTGCCGGCCCTGTCCCGGGAGCTGGGCGCTGGCGCGGGCTTGCACCGCTTTCCTCTCGGCATGGATCGCAAGGCTGGGCGAGAAGGAACGCGCCGCCCGGCGGTTCCGAGTTTCCATTCAGGTGGGGGAGCAGCTTTCAAAGCCTGCGCTGCAAGGTGGGGGGCGGAAAGGGGTGTCGCTCTCGCTTCAGTGTCTTCCCGCAGCGGTGCTCGGTTGGTCTTTCCCCTCCCTCCACTGTCGCCAGGCCTGGAAGGGGCTGGCTGTCTCCGAAGCAGGCAATTGGCTCTACTCGGCTGCCTTGATCCCTCGTCTCTAAGGGCTTGTCTGTTTGAGGATCCCAAATGAATCCGTGGTGGGACTGGCAGACGCAAGGAATCGGTCCGGCTGACGTTGTTCGCTGGCCCGCACATTGATAGGACGGGAATACTAATGTGATCCGTCCATACAATCTTCTTCTCCATCCACAGTTTATGTACTTATCCAATCAAATCCCTGGGAACATCAATTGCAATATTACTTCATCTGCTCTATTATTAGAAACGAAAAGTGTCATCAGAGTGGAGCACATTGCCACTTGCTGGGACCTAAACACGGATTTCAATAAACCGATGTGGGCTTGAGGCCCTCACCATCTAAGACTGAGACTGTCTGGGGCCACAGGAGGGAGTGAGGTTTTTGCTTCAAAAAGATCTCTTGATAACCTAAAAGGAAAGCTTTGTTTCCTTGGGGTTTTTTTTGTTTTGTTTTGTTTTGTCTTGGTTTAACGGGGGACGGACGGGGTGTTAGGTAAATTGCACAGAGGCATTCACTCAGACTGGCTCTCATCCCCATCCCATCCAACTAGTAAAGCTCTTGGTTTTGCATTTCAGGGTCTCAGGCTGGCTTTGAGAGTTTCCCAATAGAGATTGGAAGATGCTCCAACAGCCCTCACTGGGCACTCAAAATGACCCTCTTCTCCTTTATCAGATATCAGTAACCAGAGGCCAAGGCAGGTGGGCCAGGAAAGTAGGAGAACCCTTGCATGAAAAGGGTAGGGTGAGGTCCTCAGCCATTTAAGTCACCCTCACCACTGACATCCGGCTAAGAGCCTTCTGGGAGGAAGAGGGAATGGTGTGTGTGTTTATAGCTCTGAGAAAGCTTGTTCTCACGAATGATTTGTTTGGAGGGGAGCAATAAAGTGGTCTGTCACAGGGGAACCAGATGTGTTGAAAAGCCAATGAAGAACAAATCAGAGGTTCCTGGTCAATCTCTTAAGGGGATATGAAGAGTGCATAGAGAGGGAGAGCTAGATATAGCCAGGAAGGCTAACACACTAAGGAGGGTGGCCCAATAACTTTTTTATGATAGGTAAACATAATGGGGTGCTGTAATAAGAGAGATGTTTGGTCTTTGTTTCCAGTTCTTGGCACAGAACTCCTAAAACCCTTGGAAATTACTGGAGTGATAAGGGTGATAGGAGTATCTTGTCACCACAAAGACCAAGCCTTGATTAGAAGTTTGGAACTTTCAGCCCCATCCTCAAACTTCTGGGGAAGGGAGAGGGGTTAGTGATTGAGTTAATCACCAGTGGCCAATTATTTACTCAATATGCCTACATAAGGAAATCTCCATAGAAACCTCTAAACAATGATGGCGTTTGGGGAGCTTCTGGTTGGGGAAGACATCTAGGTGCTGGAAGGATGGCATACCCCTCCTCTGCACATTGCCCTGTGTATCTCTTCCATTTGATTATTCCTAAGTTGTATCCTTTATAATAAACTGGTAATAGTAAGTAAAGCTCTTTTCTGAGTTCTGTGAGTCATTCTAGCAAATTTTCAAACCTGAGAGCATGGTTGTAGGAACCCCCAAATTTGTAGCCAAGTTGGATAGAAGAGTGGGTAACCTGGGGACCCCATGCTTGTGACTGGTCTTGTGGGACTGAGCTGTTAAACCTGTAAGTCTGATGCTAACTCCGGGTAGTTAGTGCTGGGAATGAACTGAATTGTAGGACACCTAGCTGGTATCAGAGAGCTGGTGAAGTGGTGTTGGAAATGACACCATACATTTGGTTGGGGAGGAAAAAACCACTACGGGTGGATACCTGAATATACATTCACCTGTATTGGCATAGTAATCCACAAAAGATTGAGAGTCAGTTTTTCCCATCAAAGACTGGGGGGGGGGAGGGGCGGGTATCAGCCCCTACTCCCATACCTCTGTGCGGTGCTATCCTCTAGTTGTTTAGATAGTCCAGAGACTTGGATGAAAGATGAAAGGGCCCTCCTGTTGGCTAAATCTCTCCAAATATCAGAGCTTAATCCTTAGCCAGCCCCCTGACTGTTCCTCTTTCCCTCAGTCTGCATTTTCTTTCTACTTCATAAGCATTAGAAGACAAAGAAGCTAAGGGATACATCAGGTGCCTGGGATTTGGTGAGTGATGAGGATGGTGGGGATGGTGAGGATGAAGGTAACAGGCTAAGGGGCTTTAAAGAAGGATGGGTAAAATGGTTGAAGTCCTGTGTTATAAACTTCTTTCATGACCACTAGCTTATTCTCCCATCCCCTGTCCAACTTTCAAGAAAAGTCTCTTATAGTCCATGGCTGGTGGTGCTTTGGAGGATTAAAGAAAAAGAGGCTGCCTTTTACATGTGTGGATGTGGATGTAGGGTGGAGAGAACAGGACACTGGAGATCAGTCTGCTGGAAATCTTTGGCCACTGCTCTATTGTTTCATCTCCTTTCCCTGCAGGGAAATAGCGACTTCTACCAGATTTGAGCATCTCAAAGCTCCCCAGTAGTAGGTTTCTACTCCAGCTACAACCATCTGGTTACTACCCACCCTCTTCTTCTGCCTAGAGACAATTTCAACAAATTAAAAGAAAAAAAGCAACACAATTGCACTGCCCTGTTTCTATGCCATATTTCTTGCAGAAGCTGGAAGTAGGGAGGAAAGGAGGAATAAAATAGGTCAAATGTAACGCTACTGCTGAAGGACTATAGTCTCAGAAACCTGCTAGGGGATTAAGTGGAAATTGTCATTGGTAGGTGCCCTTTGGCCTTCCCTGATACACAGCCCAAGCCATTTTCCTGAGAGGGGAGAAAAAGCATCAATCCCAGAGCTGTCTCTCCCAGTGACAAATGCTGTAATCAGAATAGCAGCAGGCAGGCTTAGTTCCCTCACCTTCCCCCACATTCGAAATGGCATGAATTTACATTCCTGCGGCTGTCTGACTGCCAAGTAGAAGGGTAAAGTGTAGTTGGAAATTTCAACAACAAGGGCACATTTTCTGGATACTCAGACCCAATTTTGGTACATCCCTGACAGTGGGTACCCTACAGGTATATGGCTTTGACAAGAGTCACATCCTAGATTCACTCCAATATTCTTCATATTGCTTCTATAAGAAACTACAGTGGGACCCCCGAGATGATCACCTCAAACTTGGCCTCTCATGAAAGGTGACATTGAGTGGCAGGTTTCATCTGGGAATAAAGTTCAAGGAGGTGAAAAAAATAAAAAAACAGTCTTATCTGAATGGGTCTGTGACAGAACCAGAGAAAAATACCTTAAGATACTGGGTTCTAAAAGTTGGGGGGATCTGAAGGGTATGTTAAGTTATTTTCTGTTAGTGTCACAAGATAAGAAATTAAGTTATTGTGGAGAATTTAGTGAATAAACTATCTAATAAATGATTTATTTCCACTAAAAACAGGAAGGAATATAATATGTTGGGAATATTTAATTACTAATTTCACAAATATTTTTTAGTGTTTTTGTTAGGGGCAGATCTAGGCACTGTTGGTTCTAAAGCTTATATAATTTGGGGGCCTCCCTTTAAGAAATAGAATATAAAAACTTAAATACAAAATTAGATGCATGGTCTTAGATGGCCTATGGAAGTGAGGCCCCCTGAAGTTTAGGCTTTATCACCTTCATAGTAAATTTGGTGCCACTTATATGCATAATGGACATCTAGTGTTTTGCTTACTTAGTTTTTATTCTTTCGTTTCTGACGATAGCACCTTAAATTTCCTTTGAGAAATCAGTCCTCTATCATTTTTTGTCCACATGCCTCTGTGGGTAGGCATATGACTCAGAATTAGCCAGTAAGAGTACTACATTCCAGTGGCCACAATAATTGGCTTAATAATGGGTATGAAATCTAAGCTGAACCAATGAACTTTAGCCTTGGGACTATCAGGTTGAAACCTATGAAATTGCAATTATTCAACCATTTTTGACCTACATAAATGGCAATTTCATATATTTCAACCCAATATTTAGCTTTTTTCTTTCCATTGTGTTAGTAGGCTGGTAAGATGAAAGCCTGTTCTGGTGGCCTCTTTTGCCATTCATGGTCAACAGACTGCTGGAGATCCAATTCAGAGGATCATAAAGGAGAGATGGAAAAACAATGATGATTCTTAATGATATTACTTAAGTTGAACTATACCTGCAATTTCAGTTAGGTGAACCAAAAATTTCCCTTTTAAATTAAATCCATTTTATTTGGATTATTATCATTTGCAACCCAAAGAGTCCCGATTAATATGTAAAGAATCATTGTATAAAAGTACAGGATACATCAAACAAATCCATCATCTAAAACTTATTGAATGTTTACTATGCTCAAGGCACAGTGTTAATGACAAGAGATGATACTATAAGAGTAAAGACATTCTTCTTATTTCTAGGGTACTTACACTTAAGGAGATAAAATATACAGACATGAAACTATGAGGATTGATAAAATATATAATAGTATTACTTTCTGCTGTATTTAAATACTGTAGGAATTTAGAGATGAGTCAGTCTCTGTAGGCTAAGGTTATTAAAAAGGGCTATATGATATAGATGGAAACTGAGATAGGTAATAAAGTATATATAGGCTCTCCCTGCAATTCCACTACTGGGTATCTACCCAAAGGAAAAGAAATCATCGTATCAAAAAGATACTCACGCTCATATGTTTATCACAGCACAATTAACAATCAGAAAGATATGGAATCAACTTAAGTGCCCATCAGTCAATGAGTGGGTAAAGAAAATGTGACACACACACACACACACACACACACACACACACACACACACACACACCATGGAGTACTACTTGGATCCTAAGTAAAGTAACTTAGGAACAGAAAAGTAAATGCCACATGTTCTCACTTTTAAGTGGGAGTTAAACTATGGCTACACAAGGACACACAGAGTGGTATAATGGAAACTAGAGACTCAAAAACGTGGAGTGTGAGAAGTGGAGAGGGATGAAAAATTACCTATTGGGTACAATGTACTATTTGGGTGATGGATACACTAAAGACCAAAACTTCACCACTATACAATATATACATGTAACAGAATTTAATTCGTACCCCATAAATCTATTAAAATTTAAAAAGAAAAAGAACTATATGTAGGATCCTGATAGACAGAAGAGTGTGGGACAGCTTTTGAGGGGTTGGCTAATAGCAGGAGCAAAGGCATAAAGAGTCTGGCCTGAACTGGAGATAAGGAAGAGGCAAATATGAAAGTGCTGTGGGTAAGGTCATGAAAGTAGGATGAATGGCATGGTTCCCTTGGTTTAGTAAAGGAAGAACAACAGTATATGAGCAGCAGAGAAAAACCTAACAATTTTCTTTGAATGATAATAGTTTACATGATTTGAAGCCACATTGGAATGTAGGTATACCAAAGGACAAATCTGATGTCTACAATTGACCTTCTATATTTTTGCAGAAGTGGACTTGGGAGCCAAACTCCAGTGTTCTGAGGAATTGATGATGGAGATAGGAATTGATGGCAAATTGATCAAGTAGGAATTGATGGCAAATTGTGAGTGGAGTAGAAGTTAATGGTAGCTAAGAAGGGCATGGTTCACATTACTTACAGCTTTTAGAACAAAAAGAGGAGTTTGATGACTGTGGGCAAAAGAGGACCATTGCCATTTCTTAATTAAATGAATTAATAAGAGGCAAGTGATGTTTTAAGAAAATTAATTTGGCAGTGATATGTAGAGTGCATTGGAATAAAAAGATAGTGAAGCCATTTTTTAAGCTACTAAATACTCCAAGTAGAGGAAGAACCTGACAGTACCAATGAGAATCAGGGAGAAATTCAAGAGGATTTAAGGGTCAAAGCATTATCTCACAACAAGACTGACTAGACAAAAAATTTGAACTAAGGTAAAAAGCAGCAGATATTTTAATCCCCTGTGGAAATAAAGAAATGCATTGACAGTTATCCCTGAAATTTGCATCTAGCCCTGGCTCTATAGCGTTTCCTACCTAATCTGTACCCAGGACATGTACCCATTAGTCAAAGCCTGCAGCCTGCCTTGTCTATGAATTCTATTGACATCTCTTGCCCATTTGATTAGACCTCTTTCGAGCCAACCACAGCTCTGGCCTAAACCTAATCTGCACTATACCACACCCAGACACTAGTCAGCCACTGCTTTGCTGACCCTATTTCCTTCTGCTGGCCTTTCACCAACCCTGTCTGCAGTGGCCACTCTTCCAGCAAAACTTGGTTCCTTTAAGGACACTTCTGGGCCTGCCAAGTATGCTGAAAAACACGTTGGAGGAACACTGCAGTGGACAGGGTGCATCTGCAGAACCAGTTTCTTAACTGTCCTTTGACCTGTCTGTGCCCAGGCTCATGTCTGGCCATTCCATTTTCTATTTTGATTCATTTTCTGCTTACTCTCTCTCTTTAACAAACATGTAATTAATGTATACATATCTTTTCCTTATTTTAAAAAAATTGCATTGCAGATAAGGATAAAGTCCTTTGTGTCCACCATCCCAGCCTCAGTCCTTTCCTGTCTCCCCAGAAATAATCCTTCTTATCGGTTTGCTGTGTAGATCTTCTATTACACAACTGTATACTTACATCTTCCTGAAAAAAATGTAGTATTTTGGTGTTATTTATGTGTATGTTTTTATAGAAATGATAATATCATATGTCATTCTGCAACAGGCATTTCTTTCTACTCAACACTATGTCTTTGGAGAGGCTTCTCTGTTAGTGGACATCTACCTCAATCTTGTACTTCTGCATGATATTCTAAAATAATAGATATATTAATAATTTACCAAAACATTCCCCAGTTGGGACATTTAAAACATGATTTCCCATGTTTTAATATCATTAACAAGGCTGCAATGAATTTCTTAAGCATGACCTCTTCTTCATATGAGGGTATATACAGTATTTCATAAATATGTACGAAGAAGTGAAATTTCTGAGTCACAGGGTATGTGCATTTACATATATGAGATACTCTGAAATTTCTTTCCAACATGGTCGTATCCAATTACATATATGCTGGCTATTTATGAAAGTACCTGTTTCCCTACATACTGGCCAGTTTGATATCATTAAGCTTCTAAATTTGTTCCAGCTTGATTCTTCTATTTCAATGCTGTATTCTTACCTCTCAGCTTTCCAGTTACTCTTCCCAGGTTTCCAAAGATTTAGTCCCTGTTAGCAGAGAATATCTATGGACTGATATTTGGTAATGTTTCCATCTGTCCATGTATACATTCTTCATATAATACCCTTCTACCCGTTACGGGCCTAAAATTCCTGCTCACATGAGTAACCCTGAGTGCACACAGCCCATCTCTGAATGAGTTGGCTTCCAAATTGCTTACAATGAGGAAATATAGGTAGGGCAGGGATGAGAGAAAAGAGTAGAAGACAAATTTGAAGTTCGTAATCTGAGAAATTATAAAAATGAAGCTTTCCCTGAGAGAACTGAACAATTGAAAACATTAGACTAGGTAACAGGCTGGGGCTGGAGATGTAAATTTAGAAGTCGGAAGCAAAAAGTGGTCAATGAGGCCTTAAGAATGGATGCATTTCCAAGAAGGAGTGGCGTAGAGAGGAAAAAAGGCAGAGGATGAGGATGAAGTCCTGAGGTACGTCAGGAGATAAGAAGTTAGATGAGGTGAAGAGACAGCAGAGATATGCAGAGGAGACTGCCAGGAAGACAGAGGACGAATCCCCCCACAGTAGCCCAGAGGCAAAGGGCAGAGTCACTTTCAAGGTGTGAGCTGCATGTCGCCCCAGAGGTATCAAGGAGGAAAAGGACTTAGAAAAGTACCCTTTGGCAAGAAGAGGTCATTGTGGAAAGTTGTGCATTTATAATAAATAAAAGAAGCAAAACCCAAACTAAAAGTGAGCAACGAGGATAAGAAGTGGAAGAAGGGACCCCAAATATGAGGGCAAGGAAGGAGACAGGAAGATAGATAGTCACAAAATGGCAGGTTCTGATCAGTGTGTGTTTGTATTTTAAAAGGACATGTTTGAAAAAGAAGGAAAGAACCAGTAGATAAGAAAAGACAGGCATTGCTTTAATGAAAAGGCATGACTACAAGAAAAAAGGTGTTAGACGAGAGAAGAAAGAATGTGGTCCAACATACAAATGAATGGAAATCTACTGATTTTTTAAAAATAAGAAAGTGTTTTGGACAATCTTCCCGAGTCCTTAATAGGAATTCAGTGTTGCTGACCTCAGTCCAATACTGAAAATAAAATCTAGGTTTAAGTGTCTGGGTCCTTAGGATATGTTAATAAAATATTGAACAAACAAAGGGCTACAAAGTATCACCATCAGCTGGCATTGGGGATTGAGGCATTAGAACTCTTGAGTTTTCAATGTAATTATTGAAATTCTGATGCATCAGAGGGTAGTAAGGGAAATTCAGTCTTCCCCTAGGGAGCCAGCTCAGAATGTGGCTTATGGTTTTGTTTTGTTTTTTTCCCCCCCTCTGGGGCTGATTCTGAAAGAAGATTCTATAACTCCTCTTGATAACCTGTTCTAGCATCCAAAAAATCTTGTAGTCAGGACATTCTTCTTTATGTATATTCTAAATTTCCCCCTGGAGCAATTTAATTCTATTTCCTTAGTGAATATAGGAAATAAATAGCATCTGTTGCCAGACTTGAAGTAAGACAGAGAAGTTAAAATAAAAATTGTGTTTCTAAAATGATAGTGTAGCTGTCTTTCACACTGTGACAGAAATGGGGAGAGAACTAGGTAGGGAGAGAGTGTCTCTTAACTCCAAGGTATAGAGGATCCAGGATTTCTCCTCCCTAAAGGAACAGGGAATAAGAAGGCCCTTTTAGGGGACTGAAAGATGGAGGTTTTAGTATCAGAGTAAGATGGATTTCCAGACCCTTCTGTTTGGCTCATTCTGTCCTCTCTCCATTTCTATAGAAATTGGAAGGACTTACCTGATGTCTCTGTTCTGGTAGTCTGGCAGAATAGAGTGTGTCTGACTTCCAGTTTGGCAGCAAATGCAGCTGCAGTCCCCTGGCTTTTTCAAAACTGCCAGTGCAGGATCCACCACCAGCTCTACTTATTTGTAACTTGACCACATATAAAATGAGGCCACTATCCTCTTTACTGTAACTCTTGTATCCTTCAAGATTCATACCAAGTCACCTTTCAGGTTTTTTTCCCTTCCAGGCAAAAGTAATTTAGTTCTTTCACCCTTCCTCAAAGATGTGCACAATCATGTCTGTTATTTCAAAATACTTGGAACTAACCTCTCTAATAAGGTCTCTAAGAATAATCTGATTGAAGTAAAAGTAACTTTGTCTTACCTTCATATTATATCTAACCAACGCATTGATGCTCTACTACTTTTAAAATGAAACCACTCTAATAAATCTATGTTTACTTCGTGGTCTAAATAACAGATATAATTTTTACTTTATAACTTTATATGACAACATTAGTAACATAAAAGATTTAACAATAGGCTTCTAGAGCAGGCCTAAAAAGATATATAAAATAGATAAGACAGAAATAAAGATTGATTAACACAGATAATTTCAAAAGGAAAGGGCTTTGTTTTATCACTACTTGATTATTTTGTTGTGTATTTAAAAGAGCTAATAACTCCTCCTTTTTATAAATCTAATCTTTGTGGTTACTCCACAAAAGTAGAGGAAGTGAAAATTATCAAAAAGTAGAGGAAGTATCTGAATCTGGCACAGTCCAGGGATATATTGAGGAATCAGAAACTAATATTGAATGATTGATAAATAATTTTTCATTATAAGGGTAAAAGAATATTGATTACAATGAATTTTTAACAATGCTAAAAGGTATTTTAGTGTTATCCAATGCTATGGTTTAGATACAGTTTGTTTTTTCCCAACAAAGCTCATGCTTCAGTTGGATCCTCAATGTGGCAGTGTTGGGAGGTGAGGCCTAGTGAGCCGTGTCTGGGTCATCCAGGTGGATGCCTATCAATGGCTTAGTGCTGTTCCAGGAGTTGTGAGTGAGTTCCTACTCTCAGTAAGACTGGATCAGTTCTCTCTAGAATGGATTAGTTCCTATAAGAATGGATTGTTATTAAACCAGGGGGCCCCTCAGGTTTTCTCCTCTTCTCGCATGTTTGCTTCCCCTTTGACCTTCTCTGCCATGCTGAGATATTACATGAAAGCCCTTGCCAGAAGCCAGGGCCATGCCTTTGAACTTCTCAGCCTGCAGAACTGTGAGCTAAATAAACCTCTTTATAAACTATTCAAGTATAGTATTCTCAAGTATTCTTTTGTAGCAATGCAAAATGGACTAAGACATAGAATAAACTCAGATCATCATCATGAAAACTTTATTGAATGTCTCGTGTATTCAGTGCACTAGACTATGCAATAGACAGTCTAAGAAATTGGATAACAAAGTTTCTACCTTTAGAGCTATACAAACAGCCATCAAAGTAAGATAGCAAATGCTAAATGTTGTAATTCATGACTGACTGTGAGGCATTGTAAGGAAGAGGAAGAAGAGGGTCTAGACAGGACTTGGACAAGAAGAACTGACCCTTGGTGGAGAACTAACTTTCTACTATGCTGTGTCCAAAGAGACAAAATAAAATTGGCAGGTTCATATTAGCACAAATATGTATGGAGGTCTAACTTAGCAGAGATTTTTTTGGTTAACAAAACACAATTGATGTGGTTACCAAGGAATGGGTGTTGGTCAAAGCATACAAAATTACAGTTAGATAGGAGGAATAAATTCAAGAGATCTATTGTACAACATGACTATTAATAATTATAACAAAGTATTATATTATTGAAAATCACTGAGAATAGATTTTAAGTGTTCTCATCACAAAAAATATAAGTATGTGAGGTAATTCATATGCTAATTAGCTTGATTCATCATGTATAAATATTTCAAAACATTGTGTTTTACATGATGAATATATAAAATATTTATTTGTCAATTAAGAAAATAAATTAGGGACAAGAAAAGAAAACATCAGAGAAAATTAAAATTGAAGAACATTCTGCAAAAACTCACTAATGTTCTTCAAAATAGTCATGGTCATGAAAAACAAGCACAGACTGAGGAACTGGGAAAGACTAGAGGAAACTGAGGAGTCATGATGACTAAATTCAATGTGGTGTCCTTGATTGGCTCCTAGATCGGAAAAAGGACATTCATGGATCATCTATGAAATCTGGAGTGTGTACTTTGGTTAATAGTACTATACCAATATTAATTTCTTAGTTTTGACAAGTGTATCATAGTTATATACAAGGTTAACATTGGAGGAAGCTGGGCAAAGAGTTTACAGAAACTGTGCTATTTTTTCAACTTTTCCATAAATCTAAAATTATTTCCAAATAAAAAATTTATTAAAAAATTGACTTGTGTACCTACCATGTGCTGGTTCGTGGGGACACAAAGACAAATAAAACAGATCCCTGCCTAAGAGAAACTTACAGTAACAGAAGCAGAAGTGGCAAGCACTATATATATGCAGGGTGGGAGACTCATCTGTTAGAGATGTTTGTTGGTAGCATCTCCCATTTGACAGGGGAACAGAGAAACAGGCTAATAAGAGCTCAACAAGATTCTGAGGTCACAGAGAAGTGGGCTGGGATTTGGAGCTGGGCTCCATTTTCCAGAAGAAACTGGAGAAACTGAAGAAAAATGTGAACCAGAAGTTCAGTGATATGGACCATGCCAACACTCCTGGGAGCAGAGAAAGGAAGCAATTCAATGACCTCATTAGTACACAAACTCATCCGCACCAGATTTCTGGCCTTTGGACTTTCCAAGACTGGTTTTTGATCTGGAATTTCTTGTGCACTGCACTATCTGCCTTAGGCACAGGAATGTATGGGAAGCTGGCAGCAGAGAGAGCTGAGTTGACTTGTGGCACACACAGTGATTTATTTGATTATGGCTGGGGGATGGAGGTGTCCACATTTTGTTACTAAATGAGTAGTCGGCAAGAGTGCTGTAAAAGC
The DNA here is from genome assembly GCA_963574885.1 of Lepilemur ruficaudatus. Classification (NCBI taxonomy): domain Eukaryota; kingdom Metazoa; phylum Chordata; class Mammalia; order Primates; family Lepilemuridae; genus Lepilemur; species Lepilemur ruficaudatus. Next base: position 111,694 of record CAUYRT010003690.1, on the reverse strand, counting down.
TCGGAGGAGGGAGCCAGCACATTGCTGAAGTTGTAAAGAAAGTTTTCAGGAAGAGACGAGATTTGATGTGGGTCTTGAAGAAAAGAGGTAGGACTTTGATAAGGAGAAAAGGATGGGGAAAGCATTCAAGGCAGGGGAATCAGTATCCACAAGACCTCTCTTGTGGCTACCTCGAATGTACATAGTATGTATGGGGAATGACAAGTACATCAGCTTGGCTGGATCAGAGGGCATATATAAGCAAATAATAATCAAGAAGATTGGAAAAGTGGGTTGGAGCCAGATTATAACAGCTCTAGAAATACCAGGCTAAATATTTTGGATTTCCTCCTATAAACAATTGAGAAAATTTACTTTATTTTTTATTTTGCAAGTGAAAGTCTAGCAATATGTTGAGAAGATTAATCTGCTATCAGTGTCTAGATTGAATAAGGTAGAGATTAGAATGAGAAAGATTACCCTCAAATAATGAAGCCTGGAGTTCAAAAATAGCAGTGAAAAAGGAAAGGGGAGTTGTGAAAAACATTACGAAGGAAGACTTGATAGGACTTGGACTGATGGGAAAGGAAGGTATGAAGAATGTCTCCAGAGTTTCATATTTTGGTAGCTGAATAATGGTGGGATCATTGCCTAAAATATCAAAGTCCAGAGGAGAAGCTGGTTTGGTGGTAAAATAATTAGCTTGGATGCAGATGTGTTAAATTGAGGTAATAATGAAACTCATTAGGGAAGTAGTCCTGCAAATAATTATATATACCACATCTGAATTTCAGTGAAGAGATATTATGGCTCAAGATTTATGTCTGAGAATCTTTCTGGTAGAAGTGAAAATTTAAGCCCTTAACAGATCATTCTCCAGCAGAATTTGTAGAACTCTGATTCTCAACCCAGGCTGTGTGTCATAGCCACAGGTGCAGTGGGCAGCTGTTGTTTCTGCCTGCCTTCCCTCTTCTAGTAACAGAACCACCTCTTTTCATTTTAGGGGCTGCTTCTCTTCCTCTTTATATGATTCTGGAAGTGGGGAGAGGGGGAGTTACAGTTATGGGATTCTGCTTCCCACACACCATAAAGGAGCTCCTGCAACCTAGTCTGGACAATCGAAGTATCCATCCCCTGGATAATAGTGACAGGTCCAAAGGTAGGGACGAGACTCAGTGTCCTTTTAATATGTAGCTTGCAGATCTAGGTAAAGAGGGCCTAACTCTTTTCTTTGGAATCACTAGCTGCAAAGATGGTGGGAGCCAGAAGCTTGCTGTGGCCCTCTTTTCCACAATATTAAGAAAGCCTACCTCACAATAAAGCCAACACAGAGGGAAGCAGAGGCAGCATCCTAATGACATCATTTGGATCACTAGAACCAGACATTCCTGAATTTAGTCCTACCACATGTCTGCCACACACGGCTACTTTATTTATATGCCATCCAACCACACTGAGGGGCAGGGGACAGGGGAAGGAAGTGCCCTGACAAAGGCTGCCCAACATCAACTGGATGAGTCATGTTGTTCATTTGGCTGTTTAGATCTTCATGGCAAGGGGATAGTTCTGTACCTTGATTGCAGTGGTAGTCACACAAAACTACACATGTGAAAAATGACACAGATCCACACCCACACATTGTACCAATGCTGTTCCTGGTTTTGATATTATACTATGGTTACATAAGATGTAACTTAGTATAATATCAAAGATGTAACCATTGGGGGAAACTGGGTGAAATACACAGAACCTCTCTGTAATATGTTTTCAACTTCCTATAAATCTATAATTGCTTCAAAATAAAAAGCTAAAAAAATTTCTAAGAGATATATCTAAATACAAAGACAAAAGGGTTCAAAGTTTAAGGATGAGAAAATACATTTCCTGCAAATAATATCCAAAATGATGTTAATAGAGATATTAATATCAGACAAAATAGACTTAAAAATAAGAGGCATTAATGTAAGATAATGAGAGTAAAAACTTTAAATTACTAGGAAACATCTAACAATATAACCTGAAAATATATAAAGCAAAAATTTACTTAACTAAAAGGAGAAATAAACAAACTCACAGCCATAATAGTGTATTTTTACATTCTTGTCCCAACAATTAATAGATAAGCCTGTTAAAAAAAAATTCAGTAAGAATGTAAATCCAAATAGGATCTACAACTATGGAATGTGTACCTTTAAGAATTATCAACCCCATGCAGGGCCATAAAGCAATTCCCAACAATTTTGAAAAGTCTAGAAATATACAGATTGCATTCTTTGACTATAATGCAGTTATAAGTCACAAACTAGACATAATTAGAAAATTACATATGTTCGGAAAAAACGCACTTCTAATAGTTAATGTGTCAAATAACTCATAATGGAGATTTTTAAATATTTACACTGAATGATAGGCAAATACTATATATCAAAACTTATTCAATGTGTCTGAAGTAGTAACTGTAGGGCGATTTAGAGCCTTAAATGTTTATACAAGAACAGAAAAAGTACTAAATTAATAAGCTAAGTATCTAATTCAAGATGTTAGAAAAAGAATAGCAGGGCAAAAAGCCTCAAAGATAATTTTAGGAAGAAACAATGAAGATAAGATAGTGATTAATGAAACGGTAAGCTAACTGACACTAGAAAGGATCAACAAGACAAAGTTGGTTTTTTTTCAATGATTAATATATTTGATAAATCTCTGGCAAACTTGAGAAGGTATATATAAACAATATTAGTTATTTTAAAAAGAGATCAGCACTACAGATGTTGCAGACACAAAGAAGGCAGGAAGAAGATGTTATGAACAATTTTATGCCAACACACTGGGAAATTAGATAACATGGAAAAATTCTTAAAATTTTTTTTGACTTTTTAAAAAATTTATTTTAGAATATTGTGGGGGTACAAATGTTTTGGTTCCATGGATTGCTTTTGTACAGCTTGAGACAAAATCATAAGTGTGCCCGTCATCCAAATTTACTTCTATCTGTGCACATGAGTGCTGTTTGGTTAGTTCCAATTTAATAGTGAGTACATGTGATATTTGTTTTTCCATTCTTGTGATACGTAGGGGAATGGTCTCCAGTTCCATCCAGATTGTTATAAAAGGTACTCATTCATTTTTTATGGCTGAGTAGTACTCCATGACATATATATACTAAATTTCATTAAGCCACTCATGTATTGATGGACACTTGGGTTGATTCCACATCTTTACAATTGTGAATTTTGCTGCAATAAACATTCAAGTGCAAGTAAAATTACTTTTTTTCCTTTGAGTAAAACCTAGTAGTGGGATTGCTGGATCAAATGGTAGGTCTACTTTTAGTTCTTTGAGGGATCTCCATAATGTTTTCCATAGAGGTTGAACTAGTTTGAATTCTCACCAACAGTGTGAAAGTGTTCCTTTCTTTCTGCATCCACACCAGCATCTGTTGTTTTGGGACTTTTTGATAACGCCCATTCTCACTGGGGTTAGGTGAGTTAGGTGATATCTTATTATGGTTTTGATTTGTATTTTCCTGATGATTGGTGACATTGAGCAATTTTTCATATGTTTTATTTTTATGTTTATTTATTTTTTACATATCATGCCTTTACTCAGTTTTAAGTGTACAATTCAATGATTATTAGTAAATTTACCAAGTTGTAGAGCTATTCACATAACTCAATTTTAGGGTATTTCCTTCCCCCTATTGAGACTCCCTAATTCCCTTCCTCAACTACATTTCAAGCATTCCCCAGCACCACTTATATTATCCTGGATTAAGCTTGAGCCCATTATTCGAAGTGAGGTGACACAAGACCCAAAGAATGGGCCCCACTTGTACTCACCATCAAATTGGTACTGACTGATTAATACTATGGTGCTCAAATGGTGGTGAACTTTTCATATGTTTATGGGCTGTTTGTCTATCTTCTTTTGAAAAGCTTCTGTTCATGTCTTTTGCCCACTTTTTAATGGGATTGTTTGATTTTTTTCTTGCTGATTTGAGTTTCTTGAGTTCTTTATAGATTCTGTATATCTAGAAAACCCCGAGGATTCTGCCAAGAGACTCCTGGAACTGATGAATAAATTAAGCAAAGTCTCAGGTTACAGAATCAATGTACACAAATCAGTAGCATTCCTACACACCAACAACAGTCATGCTGATTATCAAATCAAAGACTCAATACCTTTCACAATAGCTGCAAAGAAAATAAAATACCTAGGAATATATTTAACCAAGGAGGTGAAAGACCTCTACAGGGAGAACTATGAAACACTGAAGAAGGAGAGTGCAGAGGATGTGAACAAATAAAAAAAATCATGCTTATGGATTGGCAGAATCAGCATTGTTAAAATGTCCATATTACCCAAAGTGATTTACAGATTCATTGCAATCCCTATCAAAATACTGATGTCATTTTTTACGGATCTGGAAAAAATAATTCTATGCTTTGTCTGGAACCAGAAAAGAGCCCGAATATTGGACAAATTAAGAATATTCCATCCCAAAATATGCTGCTCTGGGATATTGACTATTTTGAATTAAAGGCACTTAAAAAAACAGCAGGTGCAAGAAAATTCCTTTGACCTTTATTCAGTTTCTTAAAAGCAGGAGATGAAATTCCCACATGCAAGATGTCCTCCCTATACCAAAAGAAAAATAACATTCTTATCAACAAGTATGGAAAGCTGAAGCCAAGGGAAATCTATACAAACAAGCCATGTTAAACTAACCTTACTTTAGCCAAAGCTCCTTTGCCTTATCGTATCTCACAACTTACTACTCTTTGTGCAATTCAGTGCATTATGTAAGTGATTGACTCTAACTGCTTTTTGGGTCATTTCCTTATGAGGGTTGCCATGTCACATAAATGTATACTAAATAAATTTGTATACTTTTCTCCTATTAACGCTGTCAGAGGACATAGCCTGAAGATGGCAGAGTATCTTGAAACTGTGGAGGGGATATCCCTAGAAATAAGGAGATTCTAAGGTGAGCTCTTAAATATGAGTACAGTGTATAATGTCTGTCCAAATTCTTGGATGACTGCCAACTTATGCAGGCACAGGGTACACACCAGGGGCCAGGCTAACATAGCATTAACCACAAGCCATAAGATTAGAACACATATATCAGTAGTTGTATAACACAGAGAAGACGAAGTTTGAAATTTGAATACAAGTATGTGAAGTACTCAATAGAACAAAAGAACGATCTTCAGATAAATACAGTGGAATTCTAAGTCACTACAACATATTATTACATAATGTTTAGTTTCCAACCAAATGTTTAGACATGCAAAAAAACAGGAAAGTGGGACCCATACTCAAGAAAAGTGGGAGTCAATAAAAAAGTAACTCCAAGTGAGACTGACCAAATGTTTACTTAGCAGAGACCAAGACTTCAAAGCAACTATTATATATTAATAGAATTTAAGGAAAATATGTTCAACGAACTAAAAATAAATGCTCCTCTCAGTCAAAATTTTTTGGCAATTCTTGTCCTTGTCTCTTTCATACAAATTTTAGAATCAGCTTCTCCATTTCTGCAAAAGAATCTGCATGGATTTTAATAGAAATTGTGTTTGGAGAGAATTGACATCTTAATAATATTCAGTATTCAAATCCATGAAAATGGAATATCTTTCCAGTTATTTAGAACTTCTCTAATTTTTCTAAACAATGTTTTATAATTTTTGATGTACAAGTCAGCCCTATCTTTTGTTAAATTTATTCCTAAGTATTTTGTTCTTTTTGATGCTATTATGAGTGGCATTGTTTTATTAATTTAATTTTCAGATTGGTCATTGGTAACATAAAGAAATAAATTGATTTTTGTAAATTGATCTTGTTTCCTGTGATTTCGCTAAACTTCATTAGTCAAATAGCTTGTTTTTTGCTTTTTAAAATAAACTTAATTTTAAAACAATTTTAGATTTATATAATTATTGTAAAGATAGTACAGAGAGTTTCCATATACTCCATTCAAATAGTTTTTTCCATATTTGGATACTTTAGAATTTTTTACATACCAAATCATGTCATATGCAAATAAAGGCAGTTTTACTTTATTCTTTCCAATCTGGATGTCTTTTGTTTCTTTTTTCTTGCCTCATTGCACTGGCTAGAATATCCAATTTAATGCTGAGCAGAAGTGGTAAGAGTGGACATGCCTTGTTCTTAATCTTAGGGGAAAATATTCAGACTCTCACCATTGAGTACAATATTAAATGTAGGTTTTACAGAGATGCCCCTTATCAGGGAGGAAATTCATTTCTGTTTCTTATTTATTGAGAATTTAATCATGAATGGCCACTGGATTTTGACAAATGTTTTTCCTGTGTCTATTAAGGTGATAATGTGGCTTTTGTTATTTATTCTCTTAATCTGGAATATTGCATTATTTTCTTCCTTTCATTCTTTCTTCCCATGCTCCAATTCTCTTATTCTTTTTCTTACAGTGTTTTCCAGGACCTGCAATAATCTGTTAAACAGTAGTGGTGATAGGGGTCAGCCTTGTCTTATTTCTGGTCTTATAGGGATCATATTTAAAGTTAGTTTAAAACTGTAAAATTTTGCTGTTGCTTCACCAAGCTAAGAAAGGTCACTTTTTTCCTTAGATTATTATGGAATTTTTAAATAATAAAGACCACTTAACATTTTTTTGTTATTCATGACTTTTGTTTTTAATTTTTTTTTTTAATTTCAGCATATTATGAGGATACAAATGTTTAGGTTACATATATTGGGTTTGCCCCACCCAAGTCAGAGCTTCAAGCTTGTCCATCCCACGACAGTGCACACGGCACCCATTACGTGGGTAAATACCCATCGCTTTCTCCCCCCTCCCATCTGCCTGAAACCTGATGAATGTTATTGCTATATGTGCACTTAGATGTTAATCATTTAAAACGAATTTGATGGTGAGTACATGTGGTGTTTGTTTCTCCATTCTTTTATACTTCACTTAGTAGAATGGGTTCCAGTTCTATACAGGATAATATAAGAGGTGCTATATCACCATTGTTTATTTGTGGCTGAGTAGAACTCCATGATATATATAGACCACATTTTATTAATCCATTCATGTATTGATGGGCACTTGGGTTGTTTCCACATCTTTGCAATTGTGAATTGTGCTGCTATAAACATTCTAGTGCAGATGTCTTTTTTATAGAATGTTTTTTGTTTTTTGGGGTAGATGACCGGTAATGGGATTGCTGGACCAAATGGTAGTTCTACTTGTATCTCTTTGAAGTATCTCCATATTGCTTTCCACTGAGGTTGCACTAGTGTGCAGTCCCACCAGCAGTGTATGAGTGTTCCTATCTCTCCTCATCCATGCCAACATTTATTGTTTTGGGACTTTTTGATAAAGGCCATTCTCACTGGAGATAAGTGATATCTCATTGTGGTTTTGATTTGCATTTACCTGATGATTAGAGATGTTGAGCATTTTTTCATGTGTTCGTTGGCCATTAGTCTATCTTCTTTTGAAAAGTTTCTGTTCATGTCCTTTGCCCACTTTTTGGTAGGGTTGTTTGATTTTTTCTTGCTGATTTTTCTGAGTTCTATATAGATTCTAGTTATCAGCCCTTTATCAGATGTGTAACATGTGAATATTTTCTCCCATTCTGTAGACTGTTTGCTCTCGTGATAGTTTCCTTGGCTGTGCAGAAGCTTTTTGATTTGATCAGGTCCCACTTATTTATTTTTGTTGTTGCTATGATATTCTTCATAGAAGAATTCTATGGGGTATTCTTCATAAATTCTTTGCTTAGGCTAATGTTTATAAGAGTTTTTCCAACATTTTCTTCTAGAATTCTTATAGTTTCATACCTTAGGTTTAAATCTGTTATCCACCGTGAGTTGATTTTTTTTAAAGGTGAAAGGTGTGTATCCTGTTTCAGTCTTCTACATGTGGCTATCTAGTTTTTCCAGCACCGTTTATTGAATAAAGATTCTTTTCCTCAGTGTATATTGTTGTCTGCTTTGTCAAAGATCTGATGGCTATATGAGGATTGTTTTATATCGGGGTTCTCAGTTCTGTTCCATTGGTCTATGTCTCTATTCTTGTGCCAATACTATGTTGCTTTAGTTACTATAGTCTTGTAGGAGCTTGAAGTCTGGTAAATTGATGACTCCCAGTTTGTTCTTTTTGCTTAAGATTGTTTTCGCTATACAGGGTCTTCTCTGGTTCCATACGAAGCATAGAATTATTTTTTCTAGATCTGGGAAAAATGATGTTGGTATTTTAATAAGGATTGCATTGAATCTGTAGATCATTTTGAGTAGGGTAGACATTTTAACAATGTTGAATCTACCGACCCATGAGTATGGTATGGTTTTCCACCTCTTTATGTCCTCTGCTATTTCCTTCCTCAGTGTTTCATAGTTCTCCCTGTAGAGGTCTTTTACCTCCTTGTTAAATATATTCCTAAGTATTTTATTTTCTTTGTTGCTATTGTGAAGTGTATTGAGTCTTTGATTTGGTTCTCAGTTGGGCTGTTGTTGACGTATAGGAATGCTACTGATTTCTGTACCTTGATTTTGTAACGTGAGACTTTGCTGAATTTGTTTATCAATTCCAGTAGTCTTATGGCAGAATCTTTGGTGTTTTCTAGATATAAGATCATATCATCAGTGAAGAGCAATAATTTGACCTCTTTTGCCCCCATTTGGATGTCCTTGATTTCCTTCTCTTGTCTGATTGCTCTGGCTAGGACTTCCAGCACTACATTGAATAGAAGTGGTGATAGAGGGCATCCTTGTCTGGTTCCAGTTCTAAATGGGAATGCTTTCAGTTTTTCCTCATTCAGTGTGATGTTGGCTGTGGGTTTGTCATATATCGCTTGTATCATTGTTAGGTAATTCCTATGTATGCCTATTTTGTTAAGCATTCTTATCATAAAAGGGCATTGAATTTTGTTGAATGCTTTTTCTGCAACTGCCAAGAAGATCATATGGTCTTTGTTTTTGCTTCTATTTATGTGGTGAATTACATCTATAGATTTGCATATGTTGAACCATCCCTGCATCTCTGGGTTGAAACCCACTTGGTCACAATGGATTATTTTTTGATAAGTGCCTAAATTTGGTTTGCTGGGATTTTTTTGGGAATTTTTGCATCTATATTCACAAGTGATATTGGTCTGTGGTTTTCCTTTTTTGTTGCATCATTTTCTGGTTTTGGTATCAGGGTGATGTTGGCTTCATAAAACGTGTTGTGCAGGACTCATTCCTTCCCGATGCTGAGGAATAATTTCTGCAGGATAGGCAACAGTTCTTCTTCGCAGGTCTGGTGAAATTTGGGTGTGAAACCATCTGATATGGGGCTTTTCTTTTTCAGAAGAGTTTTGATTACTGCTTCAATTTTGGTACTTGATATTGGTCTGTTCAGAAATTCTATTTCTTCCTGATTGAGCTTAGGGAGGCTGTGTGTTTCTAAGGATTTGTCCATTTCCTCCATATTTTCAAGTTTATGTGAATAGAGATTTTTATAGTATTCATAGATGATATTTTGTATTTCTGTGGTATCAGTTGTAATTTCTCCTTTTTCATTCCTGATGGAACTTATTAGAGTCCTTTATTTTCTGCTTCTCATTAGTCTAGCAAGAGGCATGTCAATTTTGTTTGTTTTTTCAAAGAACCAATTTTTTGTTTTATTAATCTTCCATATTGTCTTTTTTGTTATCAGTTTCATTTAGTTATGCTATGATCTTTGTTATTTCTTTTCTTCTGCTAACCTTGGGGTCAGTTTGCTCATCCTTTTCCAGTTCTTTGAGACAATTCATTAGATTGTTTATTTGTGATCTTTCTGTTTGGGGGATGTAGGCATTTATGGATATAAATTTTCTTCTCAGGACTGCTTTAGCTGTGTTCCACAGATTTTGATAGCTTGTGTCTCCAAGTTTCTGTTGGAGTTGATTTCTAATTTTATTCCACTGTGGTCTGAGAAGATGCAAGGTATAATTTCTATTTCTTAAAATTTTTTGAGACATGCTTTGTGGCCTAGGATATGGTTAATCTTACAGAATGTCCCATGAACTGATGAGAAGAATGTATATTCAGTGGTTTTTGGGTAGAATGTTCTGTAAATGTCTGATAGGCCCATTTGTTCTAGCATTCTGTTTAAATACATTGTTTCTTTGTTTATTTTCTGTTTGGAGGACCTGTCCTGACCTGTCAGAGGGGTGTTGAAGTCCCCGGCTATTACAGTGTTGCTGTTTATCATTTTGTTTAGATCAGCTAGGATTTGCTTTATGAATCTGGGTGTACTTGAATTGGTTGCATAAATATTTAGAATTGTTATGTCTTCTCATTGAATTGTACCCTTTACCATTATATAGTGACCATCTTTGTGTTTCATCACTTTTGTTGATTTGAAGTCTAAGTTATCTGAGATCAGAACTGCCACACCAGCTTTCTTTTGGCTTGTTTGCTTGAAATATTTTCCATCCCTTCACCTTGAGTCTAACTGCATCATTGTGGGTTAGATGTGTTTCCTGAAGACAGAAAATACTTGGCTTGTATACATTTATCCATTCGGCCAGCCTATGTTTCTCTAGTGGGCAGTTCAAGCCATTCACATTTATTAGAGAATTGATAAGTGGTTCAGATTTCTATTGATTGTTGAGTTGAACTTTGTTGCTTTGTTTTCTCTCTTGAGCTATTGTGGTATCTGGCCTTTGACCTTTAGCTTTTGGATGATTTTACATTGGTGAGTGTTCATTGTGCTGATCCATGTATGAGACTATTTAGAGTACTTCCTGGAGGGCAGGTGTTATCTTGATGAATTCCCTCAGTCTTTGCTTGTCTGAGAAAGCCTTTATTTCTCCTTCATATACAAAATTTAGTTTTGCAGGGTACAATAATCTGGGCTGGGCATTATTCTGTTTGAGAAGAGTGAGAATGGGGCACCAGTCTCTTGCTTGTAAGTTCCCAGTAGAGAAGTCTGTTGTTATTCTGATGCATTTTCCTTTGTAGGTTACCTGCTGCTTTCACCTTACAGCTCATAGGACAGCCTCTTTGGTGGTTATTTTGGTCAGTCATTACTGTGTGTCATGGTGTCTTCCTGTTTGCAATGAATTTCCTAGGAGTCCTTTGAGCTTCTACATGGTTATCTAGAGTTTTAGCAAGGCCTGGGAAGTTTTCCTCTATTATATCCCCAAATAGCTTCTCCAACCCTTGTGTATTTTCTTCTTCACCCTCAGGGATGTCTGTGATTATCATCTTAGGCCTCTTCACATAATCCCACATTTCTTATAGGTTTTGCTCTTTTCTCTTATTTCTCTGCTCTATCTCTATGAATGACTTATTTAATTGAAAGGTGTTATCTTCAATCCCTGAGATTCTTTCGTTTGATCTATCCTGTTCTTGAGGCTTTCTACTGTGTTTTTGAATTCTTTGAATAAATTCTTCATTTCCAGAAGTTCTGTTTGATATTTGTTTAATATTTAAATTTCTTTAGTGAATTTTTCTTCCAAGTCCTGGATTTTTTTTATGGTTTGTGTTGGTTATCCATTTTCTGTTGTATATCATTGACTTTTCTTACAATCCATGTTCAAAATTCTTCTATCATTTCAGTGTTCTGAATTTGGTTGATGTGCATTGCTAGAGAGCTGGTGTTCCCCTTTGGGAGTGTACTTTTCATTTGATTCTTCATATTTTCAGAGTTCTTTCCCTGATTCCTTCCCATCTGGTTCAGCTGTGTCTTCTTACCTTTAGATTTTCATTTGGATAATTACAGGCCCTGTTTAGTCTCTGAGCCAGTAGGTGGTGTTTGTAGGTGAGATTTGACCACATTCTGTATGATGAGTCAGTTGATGCAGTAAAAGGGTATGCAAATTGACCTGCCTGTCAGTAGGTGGTGCTTGCTGGGAGCAGCAAACTGCAGTATTGTTTTTGGGTCCTATAACCAGCTCTTGTTCCTCTGGAGAAATACTCTAGTGCCTCAGGTGCTGGGTGGGGCCCTGGGACTTCCAGATGTGTCCTTATTCTCCACTTCAGTGGTGGCAGGTGAGGGAGTGAGGCTGGGCAAAGCAGGGTTGGGTGAGCCTGCTCTCAAGTTCCACAAATGCTGTTGGCAAGAGTCAAAGGTCTGTTCTCTGCTTCTGGGCAAAGCTACCAGGAAGGGGCTGAAATGGCCCCACTCAGGTGAAAAGTCTTTGTGTGGAGGTGGGGCTGTCTGAGACCTGCAGCCTAGAGCATTCCTCACTCCTTTCCACCTTCCCCTATTCTGTGGTATCTCCCAGGCCTCTGCCAGCAGGCAGGACCTCAAGCCAGTGGATCTCTCCTGGCTGTGATGTGGACTGGGAGGTTCCCTGCCCAGGATCACATCCTAAGCTGGGAGCACAGCCCTCCTGTGGGAGGATGGTTGTCCCTCACGCATGCTGATCTGCCCCTGAAGGGCAAACACGCCTCAGTAGGCTCATTCATCAATATCCCTTCTGTGCCCCTGGGCAATGGAATTGATACCTGGGTGTACAGAATCTGGTCTGCAGGGCTGTCCCCTGGGCCCCGGAGATCAATCCCTGATCCTGCCAGGGAGAAAAGTGCTGATCTCATTCACCCACAGGGTACCCAAGCTGGATCAATGTTTCTCCACCTCGGGTTTTGCCCCGCTCTCCTGGACTCTCCAGGGAAGCAGAACCTGGGAGTGCTGGTGGGTAGGGAACTCAGTCTGATTACCCCTCAGTCCACTGTAAAGCTCCAAAAAGCAAAGTTCCTATTCCCTGCAGATGCCTCTGGATGGTGGCTAAATTATCTCTCTCTGCAGCTGGCATGCGTAGGGAAGGGGAAGGGGAGAATGAAGCAATATGGTGCCTGCTGGTTGGCTCAGGTCTGCAGGCCGGGATGTGGCCCTGAGGGAGCTGGGAGCCTGGTGCCCTGTCTGCAAAAGACTCATGGCTCACTGGTGGCAGCTGTCACTGGGCTCTCCAACCACTCAGGAGCCCACCAGCAGTCCAGGATGCAAGGGAGGAAAATTTAATTGTTCCACCTACCCTTATTGCTGGTCTACAAGCCTCTCAGAGGCCTTTCTCCTTCCAGTTCCACTCCACTCTTCCTGTGGAGTCTTGTAAGGTTTCAGGCACCTTTCTTTCTGACCCTCATCCGATCTATATTTGCCTGTTTATTTTTTTCACTTCCTTCCAAAATTTATCTTTCTTGCAGAGGCATTCTGGCTGGTGGTTTTTCTCACTTGCCATCTTTCCCCCGAGGACCACTTAACTTCATCAAAGAATTTTTGCATCATTTGCCATAATCATTTAATTTTTTATTTAAAACATTAATATGGTGAATTACATTGATAGATTTTTCTGATGTTAAACCATTCTTAACATTCTTGGGATAAACTCTAAACAACGTAATTTTTAATTTTGCATAATTCTGGTTTTATTTTTAATAGGTAATTATATATCCACATTTATAAATAAAATATGTTAATAATTTTATCTTCCTCTGTTATTATCTGGCTTTGGAATCATGATTACACTACATAAAATAAGCTGAGCAGTTTTGCACAGCTCACCTGTTAAACATTCTTGGCCTGTAGCTTTTTGGAAGGAGAGATCTTACGCTACTGTTTCAATTTCTTTAATGCTCACTTATTTGTTCAAGTTTTATTTTTCTTATTTTATCAAATTTGGCATTTTGTATTCTTCTAACTGTATCCATTTAATAGAGATTCAACTGAGTGAATGAGCAACTGGCAATATTCCAATGGGTTGCGGCACTCTGGGGCAACTTATTGATTGACTGGGTTCCATCAACCCACAATAACTACTGTAAAATATAAATCAATATAAACATTAGTTTTTCACTTGCTCTGTTCTCACAACCAATGTCAGAGCCCATACCACAAAAGAAGACAGTATTTTATTGTTATAATGTTAGATTCAATGGAAAACTACAGTTGAAGAATCACATGGTAAATCAGAAAACAAATTGTGATGTGCCTAGATTCTAAGTGAAAGAAGGAAAGGCTCATTTGGATTATGGTAGGGACAGTAAGGCACCCCCAGGATTATGGCAAAGTCTGTAAGGAATGTGGACATGGTGAGGTGAAGGCATCCTGTATAGTCTCCCCAGGACAAGCACTGTCTATTTTGTTCATTTTCTTATCAGCACCATGCACAAGTAGGTGGTATAAAAGTGTTTAATTACTTTGAATTAATGGATAAATTGAAGGACCCGCTTAGAGAGACAGGGGAAGAACCATCAAATTGGGTGCAGGAAAGGTTTCATTGAAAGAGTTCTTGAATAATCGCCTTCTAGGCAAAACACATACAGAGCAGGGGCATAGAGATCATCATAAAAAATGTCTGCACAGCAAGATTTTACAGAAATGACCTTGGACTATACTTGCTAAACCACGAGTGCAGCTGGTTTTGAGATCTGCTTCGCACATCCTGGGAAAAGAAGACCAAGGGCACTAGAGTGTCCGTTAGGTTCTCAACGGCCCTCACGCCCCTGGACCGGATGTCTCCAGCTTGAGGCCGGCCAAACCACTTGCGCAGACCACTGGTCGCAGGGGAGGCGTAGGGAGATCCGGGAGCAGTGTGCAAGCCGCACCACGTGCTGCGCATGCTCCGGCCGCCGCCCAGGCTCTCACGCGGGGGCCACCGAGGCTGAGAGAGACATCGCAGCCGCCGCCTACTCCTTCCCCCGGAAATGGAGGCCGCGGAGGTGGCTCCTTCGGTGGCACCGCCTCAGCCTTCCGAGCTGGAGGCAGAGCCCTCTCCAGTAACCGCGGGGGACAAGTCGGGAGACATCGGTCCTTACGACTTGACCATCCTTCATTTCAACGATGTTTACGACGTGGACCCAAGGCCTGAGGAGCCCGTAGGAGGTGCCGCTAGGTGTGGGCCGCCATCTTCCCCATCAATTCCCGGAGGGAAATCGGGGTGGTGACTTTGGGAACCGAAGAAGGCTTGGAAGCTGTGAGGTCGTCTTCCACAGATTTTTGTGGGCCACTGTTGCAGCTCCCTGCTGGTCCTCATTAGTAAATTGGGTGGTTTTTGAAGCCAGGAGTTAGTGGCAGGGCTTACTAAACGGAAGAACCTGGAACTAGTGTCATCACTTGTCAGAATGGAAATGAAAACTTTTTATTTACATGTGAGCTGTGGAAAATGACTAAGGGATGTTGAATCCAAACCTGAGCTCAAATCCAGCTTTTCTACTAACCGTTTGTGTGGTTTTGGACAAAGACATTTCTTGAGCGTGTTTCATCATTTGTAAAAAGAGAATTGTTTTTTGTTCCTCCTCAGTATCAAGTGAGGTAATTTGTGCTATTGTGCTAAGCATCTGTTACAGGGCATGCCTGTGGTAAGCAGTTGTTAGGTTCCAGTTTTTAATGTCTTTTTCCTTTTCTGTATTATGAAATTGTCCGTGTTCAATGAGACTTCTATAGCTACTAATAATAGTCATGAACCTAAATATTTTTAGCACATCTTTTCTTTCTACTTTGCCAAGACTCTTACAAACTAGTAACTCGGGAGTGATGAAGAAAGGCCTTTGATTGATATTTAAAGAATGGATAAGGTATAGATAGGTGGAGATGGGAAAGGTTTCCGGATTGGCATTTAGGGAAATTAGGTTCTTCTAGGTTGGATTTTTTTTTTTTTTTTTTTTGGTGCTGCTTGTGTGGTATACGTCAAGTCACTCTAACCTTCTCTCTGGGCTTTATTTGTTTTTTTTTTCTTTTTAAATTAGGAGGTTGGATTTCGTGCATCTGACATTGCTCACAAATTCAAAGATGGGAAATACTAGGAAATAGGGAAATAGAATGGGCACTAAGGTAAGGCAGTGTGGTGCTAATGTAAAGGAGTAGTGAGTTATAAAACTGGGGCTTATAGAAAACTGAATGCTTGGCTGGCAGTTGGAGAACTAGTCCAGGTTTTTGAGGATGATCAAAAAGGTGTTTGTGACATGACCCAAGAGATGTTTTGGAAATATTAAGGGTAATTTTGGGTGGAAAAGATTAGAATGGGGGAAAATATCAACAGCAATAGATGGATTTGAGAGAGAGTAGATACAATGAGCAAGACATGATCACTCAATTATGTGTGTGAGAGAAAGTGTATGGGTGCATGTGTACATACACAGAAAGGGAAGGCATGGAGCTCAGCTGGAAGAAAAGGGAGCAATCCACAATTGTTCTGTTGTTTAATTCTGGGTAGCCATAGCATTGAACTGTCTCTGAAGGAGTAACTAGTATGATAGGAATTGGTGTTGGAAAGGGAATGTTAAGTCATTTGAATTTGAGATGATCACCGACTATGTAGGTAGACATAAATAGCAACTAGTTGGGCCTGTAATATCTCCCAGCTATTCTTTCTCTTTCCAGTATTTTAATTCTTTTTTGCCCACTACAAACTCTTTTGTACATGTATAGCTCTTCTGTATCTTGGGAAGAGGATCCCACCCTTTAAATTATGTGTCTTCTTTATGGAGAGGTCCATTTTTTTGTGGCACCAGCCATTTTGGGGACTCCTAAGTACCCCTTCATAGGGATAGGCTAGTTTGTTTTCTTCAGATACTCTTGCTTACAATTGGACCATATGTTTTCAGTGAAGATTGTCTATTCCTAAACACTATTAAGTGCATACTTGGGATCGTATTCTGATGATCAGGTAGGAAACTTCATATATCCTTGATTGTCTTTAAAAACTTGGTATTTGCATTTATATAAGAATATAAACTACTCAAAGCATGAAATCTGTTTTTACTATCACTTTATTTTCGGCACTCATAATAGTTTCTGGTACAAAGTGGATACTGAATAAATACTTTTTGAATGGATGAGTATGGGAAATGCTGGTATAAGCTGAACCAGATAGAATGGCTCTGAATGGTGACATTGTAGGTTAATCTGACTGTGGTGGTGGTGGTGAACTGAGGTCTGTTGAGTCCTGGTTATTGATTTATTTTTAATAAACTTCATTTTTTGAACTATTGAAGTTTTATAGAAAAATTATGAAGATTGTTTTTGCTTATAAGAGGGAGCTAAACAATGGGTATATATGGGACACACGGAGTAGAATAATAAACATTGGAGACTCCAAAAGAAGGGAGTCTAGGAGGTGGTGAGGGATGAAAAATTTTCTGTTGGGTACAATGTACACTCTTCAGGTGATGGGTACACTGAAAGCCCAGACTATGCAATATATCCATGTAACAAAACTACATTCATACTCCCTAAATCTATGACAATTTAAAAAAATACCTAGTGATTGCATGTATAGTTTATTGTTGCATTTATATACATAGTGGTTATTATTACAGCGAGTTTCCAGAAGTACATCTGAGGTTACAGTTACTTCATTCCTCCATATTCTTATTTTCTTCTTTATCTTTTTGCATCCTTTATAAAGGCTATAAGTCAAAATGGCTTAAATTGTTGAGATTCCTTTTCAAACATCTTTTTTTTATTGAAGTATACTTTACATATCATGTGTTTACTCCATTTTAAGTGTACAATTAAATGATTTTCAGTGAATTTACTGAGGTGTACAGTTAATCACATAAATCAGTTTTAGAGGAATTCCTTTCCCCTATTGAGACCCCTAGTTCTGCTCCCCAACTACTTTTCAAGCATGTCCCACCCCTCCACAGTGCCCACCACATTGCTCAGATGTGGTCAAACATCTTTTATAAAAGATAAAGTTCTTTTCTTCTTGTTGACTTCAAAAACATCTACACTCAATGAAATGTAAGCACCTATATATTACCTTCTGTGTGCCCTGTACTATCTGGGAATTATGTTACATTTCCCAAGTAAATCTTTCTTTAAGGTGGTAACAGTTGAGCCCAGGAGTGGGCATACTTCTGCCCACAGGCCAAATCTGGCCCACTGCCTGTTTTTGCATAGCCTGTCATCTAAGAATTATCTTTATTAAATTGTTAGAAAAAATCAAAAGAAGAATAATATTCATGACATAAAAATTATATAAAATTCATATTTCAGAATCCATAAATAAAATATTATTGGAACACAGCCATGCTCATTCCTATATATATATATTGTCTATTATCTAAGGCTGCTTTTGTACAAGAACAGAGAGGAATAGCAGAAATCATATGGCCCACAAAGCCTAAAATAAGAAAATGTTACTGACCCTCCATGTAGCCTAAATACACCTCAGAAACAATGGAAGACTGGCATTCTAATAAGGTCATAGCCAAAGTTTTACGAAGACAAGAATATACTGGTATTTATCTGATAACTGTAGAATATTCTTCCACTTCAAGACAAGATAGAAGACAAAGACCAATACTTTGCCAACTAACAAACTCACTTAAATATTTCTCATTATAAGAATTTTCCGAAGCTGTCTTGTAGTGGTGGTTTGACCCTAATTATGCTAACTGGAGGCTTATTTTGGTTACTCTGTTCTAAATCTTACATAGACAGCAAGACAGCAAGTCTAGCTCACATCCCAGGCAGTTGGTGTGTTAATGTCTGCGAGGCCCACGTGTCTTCTGGGAACGTGGTGTAGGAAATTCCTCCTACAGGAGAACTGCCATGTTGGGTGCTGGTTAACATCTATTGACTCACCTTCTGCTCTATTCCAAGCATTGTTCTCAGTTCTGAGGATACAGGGATAATCAGGAAAGCAAAGTCTCTGCTCTCATGGAAGGAACCTAAGGCACAATGAACGAGGCTGGGAGCGGTGGCCTATAATTCCAGCACTTTGGGAGGTCATGGCAGGAGGATGGCTTGAGGACGGGAGTTTGAGACCTGCCTGGGCAACATAGTGAGACCTTGTCTCTACAAAACGTTAAAAAAAAAAAGAAAAAAAAAAGAAACCACATTGAAAGAAACCGACAATAAACAAATGAATACATGAGGAAATGCTGAAAAGTGCTATCAAAGCACAATGTATAAAATGCTGTAAGATTCCACTTATTTGCGATACCTAGAGTAGTCAAATTCTTAAACACAGAAAGAGAATGATGGTCGCCAAGGACTAGGGGAAGAAAAGACTTGTTTAATGTCATAGAGTTCCAATTTTGCAAGACAAGGATAGTACTAGAGATAGATAATGGTGATCGTTGTGCAACAGTATAAATTACATAATACCACTGAACAGTACACTTAAAAACAGTTAAGATGGTAACTTTTGCATTATGTGTATTTTACCATAATAAAAAACACTGGAAAAAATTCTAGGAATAAAGAGATGGTCCTAAAAACATCTCTCGTAAATGGGAGGGGGGAAAAAGATAGATCACCTACCAAAAAAAGAAGAAGAAGAAGAGGAAGAAGGAAGGAAGGAAAGAAAGAAAGAAAAAAGAGAAAGAAAGATAGAAAGATAGAAAGAAAGAAAGAAAGAAAGAAAAGAAAAGAAAAGAAAAGAAAAGAAAAGAAAAGAAAAGAAAAGAAAAGAAAAGAAAAAGAGCATTCAATTTCTTACCGGGAACGCTGGGTGCTAGAAAACAATGAAGAGGCCAGGCAGTGCCTCAGGCCTGTAATCCTAACAGGAGGGCGAGGTGGAAGGATCTCTTGAGGTCAGGAGTTCGAGACTAGCCTGAACAAGAGTGAGATCCTGTCTCTACTAAAAATAGAAAAAATTAGCCAGGCGTGGTCATGTGCACCTGTAATCCCAGCTACTAGGGAGGCGGAGGCAGGAAGATCGCTTGAGCCTAGGAGCTTGAGATTGCTGTGAGCTAGGCTGATGCCAAGCCACTATAGCCCAGGCGACAGTGAGACTCTGTCACAAAAATAAAACAAAATACAGTGAAGAAAAATATATTCAAAATTCCAGGCTAAAATTATTTTTCAGTTTATATTTCTATATCCTGACAAATTATTAACTTTTTTTAAGGTAGAAAAAAGTTCTTTTCAGACAAAAAAGAGGACACACACACACATACACACACGCATGCATACATGTACATAGGGTATAATGATGATGGCTGGCTAAATGGCTGCTATTTATATTCATGCATTTGCAGTTTTTAAAAATATTTTGAATAGGTAATTCATTTACATGGTTCTAAAATCAGAATGTCTAAAGAGATATACAGTAAAACTCCCCCTCTTATGCTAACCTCCATGTGTGTTCTCAGTTTGTTCCCACTGTACCTTCCCAGAAGTAACTGCTATTGTTGAATTCTCAGGCATGCTTCCAGAGTGTTTCTATGCATAAGCAAATAAATTTGAATATAATTTTCTTCTTCCTCTTCCCTTCCTTCAGATGGTTGGTTTAAATAGGGTGAGTAAGCAAGGTATCTCTAAGGCACAAGTAAAAGGAAGATTCAGCCATGTGAAGATCTGGGAGAAGAACATTCCAGGCAGAAAAAAGAATGAGACCAGAGGTTCCAAGGCAGGAACTGATAGTGTGAGTTTAGTAAGGATCAGAAGGAAGATCAAATGGCCAATGTAGAGTGAATAAGGGAAGGTGTGGCAGGAGAAAACAGAAAGAGAGAAAGAGGCCAGTGACTCACTCTAGAATAGTAGTTGATAGATGTCCAACCGCGTCTTCATTGGGAAACTGCCTGCCACAGTAGTCATTTTGCCTCTACCCCATAAGGACCATTATGGTAGTTTGCTCTCAAAAAACGCATCCCATTTACCACCACCTGTTCCAGGAATCAGTCAGCTATAGAAAACCCATACCCTTAACACTGAACTCTCCTTCCATTTTTGTAGTGGTCCCAGACTGCTCATTTGCCCCCTTGAAACCAGCCAAGGAATGCCTGAAGACCAAATAGAAAGTTGCCTCCACTTCCAAAAGTCTCACCTTAATTGAATGCCTACCAATCAAAGACTGTCTATGTTTCCTCTTTTTACTCTAGAAAACATACTCTCCTTTCTGCCACCTTAGAATTCCTGCCAAAAAGTGATGACAAATGAATTCCCTTGACCTGTTTATGAGTAAACAATCTTTGCTAATTTTGTCTCTGACACAGTTTTGACTTTGACATCATAAAACAGTTACACTTCTGGCCTAAGAGTGGAGCCCCACCTTACCCTAGCTCAGGAGATAGAGAGGGAAGAAGAGAGGGAGAAATCAACAAATGCTATTTTATTTTATCTTATGTGTTCTCTTTGCTTCTTAAACTCTATCTCCAAATACTATTTCCAAGTATTTATTTTATTTTAGCTCCAAAATTGGCAGAGGAGGTTTTTTCTCAGACTAAAGGTCTCTATTTTGTCCAATTTATGCATAGAAATAAACTAATGAAACTTTTCAGTGTTTTATTTAAATAGTTCTTGGATGTAGTTTCCAAAAAGCATTATTATGACTCAGCATGCATATTTAGAGAAATTTTGATGATGTCTTTTAAAATTCTAATTATAGTTTAAATAACCTAATTGCTATTCAAAACCAGACACATTATTTGCTGAATTCAATATATTTTTCAAAAATATTGCCAAGGATTAAAATAAATTATAATGTATAGTGCATAATTTCACCTTAATTATGTATTTCTATGATTGGTTTCCAAATTCAGTATTTCTGTTATCTTTGTAAATCATCTTCCTTTACCGTAGTATTTTTTGCTTTATAAAGGGCTAATGCTAAAAAGATGAGACTTAAAAATTTTAAATGTTTTTATTATGAAAGTAATACATACTTACAAAAATGTAAAACAATATGGAAGTGGTAAAGTAGATGAAATTTTTTCCTGTCCCCACCAATTTTACTCTCATAAACATGTGTATATATATTTTAAAAAAGCTAATGTGCAGCTTTGCAATGAGTTTAACAAACTGAAAAAGTAAAGGGTACACACAATCTACATAAGACTTCCCTCACTCCTGACACCAAGTTTGTGGGGACCCCAAAACCATTCTCAGATTCAATAATTCTCTAGAACAGCAGTCCCCAACCTTTTTGGCACCAAGAACTGGTTTCATGGAAGACAATTTTTCCAAGGACTGGGGCTGGGATATTGTTTCAGGATGATTCCAGTGCATTACATTTATTGTGCAGTCAAACCTCTCTGCTAAGGACAATCTGTATTTGCAGCTGCTCCCCAGTGCTAGCATCACCACCTCAGCTCCACCTCAGATCATCAGGCATCAGTTTCTCATAAAGAGGACACAACCTCTATTCCTCCCATGCGCAGTTTACAGTAGGGTTCGTGCTCCTATGAGAATCTAATGCTGCCGCTGATCTGACAGAAGGCGGAGCTCAGGCGGTGATGCTTGATCACCTCCTGCTGTGCAGCCTGGTTCCTAACAGGCTACAAACTGGTACGGATCCACAGCCCAGGGATGGGGTACCACATCTCTAGAAGAACTCACAGAACTCACTGAAATCTACTATAAGCATGATTATGGTTTATTGTTGAAAAAAAATACAGTTTAAAATCAGCCAAGGGACAGAACACATAGGAAGGAGTCCAGGGAAGCATCAAATATGGAACTTCAATTGTCCTCTCCCCACAGATTCAGGATGCATTACTTTCTCGTCATTGATGTAGGGAAAGGACGCACATCCCACACTGATGTGCGACAATACACATGGAATGTTGCCAACCAGGGACATTCACTCAAGCCTCACTGTTCAGAGATTTTATTGGAGCTCTATTACATAGACATGATTGATAGATTCATTGCCCTTGTGAGTCATCTCAGTCTCCAGGTTGTCTGACATGGCATGACCCAAAGCCCCCACCCTAATACTAATATATACATTGCTGAATTTTCTGTTATGGTCAGCTGCCACCATGTATCACATTATTAGACTATCTGGTGAACCAATGCCCAGACAAAGAATCTCTTATCAGGCCTGCCATCAGAGATTACCTCCCAGAAGCCAAGGTCAAAGGCCAGATCTCTTTTGGGGCAAAGTTAACTTCTTTACTACATTGGCTTCCAGGTGAAAAAACCATTAGAGGAGTATAATCATCCATACTGATTATTTGCAACTGATTTTAGACATTATTCCATGATGTTTCTTAGAGGAGGGAACCAGTAATTGTCTTCTTGCCACCATACAGACTATCAGGGGGTGGTGGGGGAGAAAAGATACTATTCATTTTATACTTTTGTTTATCACCATAGGTCTCTATTTCACTTGGTTCCTTTTCTCTCCTGCTCTGCCTCCTCCTGTTCACGGCTGTTAGATTTGGTTATTAAAATGTCTCTCTGAGTTAGGGATCGCCTGTACAAATGCCCACAGAGGTGTGTAAAGGAGGGAAGCTCCCTTTTGACCTTGGATCAATATTGACATACTTTATTTGCATATTAAAATAAAAGAATATCTTTTTGTCCAGAAAGAAAATGTGTTACCTTCCTTCTCCACTGACCTCCCTTTTTTCCTGAAATGTGTGGACCTCTCACTGAATCATTTATTTTCCCACTTTTGATGGAACATACAGAGAAACAGTTCTCTGCTGTCAACAGTTTGGACAATGAAACTTGGCCCTGACTCCTAGTCTCAGAGTCAAGTAAACAATATAGAGTGCTAGTAGTGGTGGTACCTTAAAGTGCATCTTCTCATCGAAGGGAGTAGTAGCCACTAGGCTCTCGCTGATGGTTATAGGGTGAGAATGAGAAATCAATTTTCCAAGAAAGGTAGAAAGTCTTAAACCATTCCATT
This sequence comes from Lepilemur ruficaudatus, assembly GCA_963574885.1. Lineage (NCBI taxonomy): Eukaryota > Metazoa > Chordata > Mammalia > Primates > Lepilemuridae > Lepilemur > Lepilemur ruficaudatus. The sequence goes on along the minus strand of CAUYRT010003690.1, from coordinate 88,166 downwards.
CATTCATTTATTCAGGTGAATTTCACACAGCATAAAATTAATCATTTTAAAGTGAACAATTCAGTAGCATTTAGTATTAACACATTCACAGTGTTGTGCAACCACCACTTCTTTCTAATTCTAGCACATTTCCATCACTCCAAAATAAAGCCCTGTACTCATTAAGCAGTTACCTCCTATTCTCCCCTCTGGCAACCACCCTGGAAACCACAAGCCTCCTTTCTATTTCTATAGATTTACCTACTCTGGATATTTTGTTGAAATGGAATCATACAATATGTGACCTTTTGTCTGGCTTTGAAATCACTGAATTTTAAATAAGATCACAATCCTAAAAAAAAAAAATTAACAACACTGGGTTCAAGAAACAGACAAATTTGAGGTGGATATGGCGCACATGCTGGTAGTTAATAGTCTCTACCTTGATGTAAAGAGTGGTGGAAGAGGCCACAGCTAAAAGTTTAATCAAGAGGAAGGGGCCTGGCAAAGATGTTCTCTAGGAGATAAAGCAGTTGAGATAGGTCACCATTGATTCATAAATCCAGGCAAGGACACAGAATCCTATAAAGAGAACACCTTAAAATCATAGTTTAGAAGGGCAAGCCACGTCCAATATTCTAGAAAGTCCTAGGGAGGAGAGAATAGAGAAAAATACTTGATGTGGGCAATCAAGTAAGTTCCAAATTCAAAAACCATGGAGGAAAAAAGGAAAGTTGTTGGATAAAATAGAAATGTTAAGGATGACACCAACTGGAGCTCAGCTTGAAGCAGTGCTGCTTTGATACTTCACTTTTTAGTCTCAGTTTCTCCGTCATAAAAATGAGTGTAACTGCCCATTGTGCTGGATTGTTGTTAGAATTATAGGTATTGTTCATATAATACCTTGTACAAAGAGAAAAGACACTAAGTAGGAATTTTTATAATGAAACCAGTATCAAGAAATAGAGTTTAAACCAGTAATCTTAGGATACACGTTTGCCCCTGGACAGCGTTTCTGTTCCCTGCTAGGTGAAGGTGGAATTTCATGCACAGGTAAGGCAGATCCTCAAAGGGTTTAGTAGATCCTGATTATGAGGACAGAGATGTACCTTGCAAAAGTATATGAAGCAGCATTGCCACTAGCTTGGGGGGAATGGCCATCAATCTTTAAACCTAAAATAATAATTGACTCATTGAAAAGGATGGCAGATGGGCAATGTAACCTCCATAATCCTTGTCAGTTGTGGAAATGGCAGTTAGTGGCCAGATTAAGACTGTCAATGTCACATTGCCAACTGGACAGATCTCAAATTTAGAAGGACAACTTCTGTATCAGACTGAGTAGGTCATATTTTTGTGCCATTTCCATAAAGTCCTCTCTGCCAAGCAGAGGCTAAAGATTCAGGGGCATTTGTTGTTTTGACAATGCTTCAATTTAATTTTTTCAATATTTTTGGTAATTATCTCAACATTTAAGAGTAATAGAAAACCAAGTCAACACATTCATAATACAAGCAATATTTTGGTCTATTTAAGCTCAATTATGCATCATAAACAAGACATTTAAAGGTATGAGAATAAGTCTTAACTTTTACATAATCTTAGATAATGTCCATATTTTTGAAATTTCATGAGTTCTGCATAATGTGAAAATGAAGGGTAAGACCATCTTTTACTCCTTAAAACTCTTTCTAAATAGCTTTGTGTATATTAATGATAAAAGTCTAACATCGTTTCCAGAAATTAAGTGTCTCTGTAAGTAGTCGACTTGAGTTAATCAAGGGAAAAAAGGTCTTATTTTTAAAACTGGATACATTAAAGTAAAGAAAATCAATTCTGAAATTGTCATTTGTCTCTTTAAAAAATGAAATGAATGGGTTTGCCATGTGAAGCCCTTTCCCTGGGTTTTTGACTTGGGTGGAAGCAGATGTGACATCACCAAGAAGGATGTGAAGCCTATAGGACAGATTGGGACCTAATAATTTAAGGAAGCAGAAAATGAGGGATGAGCCTGGTTCTATTAGACTCCGAGCCTCAGAAAGTTAATAAGGATGCCAATTTGAGCAGGGGTAGGAACAAAATTGTGGAGAAGGAAGCCCTAGTTTCAGATTGATTGACTGATTGCTTGATTAGGATAGTTTTTGACACAGGAGCAGGGAGCAGGAATTATTTAAACCAGTGTTTTCAAAAATACTTGTCCTTACTACTGCTGGTAAACAGATAAAGTTAGGTCAAATACACATTATATATATAATATTTTTAACCACATGGTCTATGACAAGTGATACTTATTTTCCATTTACACTGGGGATTTATAGTTTTCTTTTTATATTATCTATGGCTGCTTCTCCATTACAATGGCAGAACTGAGTGTTACAAAAAGGACTCCATGGCCTGCAAAGCTGAAAATACTCACCATCTGATCTTTAAAGGAAAAGTTTGCCAACCCTTGAGATACATTACAGTACCTAAGATTTTAAAAAATTCACTGATTCAGAAAAAAGCATAACATTTAAAAGACTATTAAAAGCCATTGATATTGTTTAAAATATTAAATATTTATAAATATTGATATATTTCTGCCATTAAATGTGTATTTCATACTTCCATACTAATGGATTAGCGGAGCTAGATTACATTGTAAACTTTAGTTTGTCAAAGCTCATCTCTTATATAAATAAAATGCTATATATTCTATACCTCCCTAAAATATTAGCATATAAAAGGACTGCTTCTATAGGCCCAAATCTAAAACAAATTGACTATCTAGCAGCTATCTCTTCCACCAGATTTTTAGACACAGTCTTCTACCTTTTAATGTGTATCACATTAATCATTAATTTCAAAAGAAAAGCAATCTCTCAGTAAAGGATATTTCCTTCTGCTCAGTCTTTAGTAAAGATCAACAGCAACTGTCATATAATGGATTTAGGGCAATACACTGAAAGAAATGGATGAGAATGTCAATAAAGTTTCTTTAAAAATCTTTCTATCTACTTGTACGTCAGAGAAGGCAGGAAAAGTACAGGAAGGCAGTCCTAGCTATGAACATGTGATGAATATCTATTCTTAGCTTTGACCTCTAGAACCTAAATTTGAAGCCCACTTTACTACCTGCCATCCTGCTTATTTAAGAGTGGACCTGGAACATGTTGGTTAGTCAAATTCTCTCTCCGGGGAATTGGGAAGAGACTTGGGATGCTGGCACTGAGGCATGGCAATGGCAGCACCCGGAGAAAGGTGCCTCGAGCTCTGTTGCTCAGTGAGACACCGGAGGCGCCTCACGGATGCCTGGGTGCTCTGACCCTCCTTGGAGCTTGTGAAGTCCTCTATAGTTCCTAATTTCACTTATTTGTATCAAATGGAGCTTTAGTTAATTTATTCATCTAATATCTTTTAAAATACTTATGGATGGCTATCCTATCCTTTCAAATTTCCCTTTTTTTCATGTAATATACCTACTTTATTCAATCTCTCCTCAAAATAATGTTATTGGGGAAGAAAAATCCCAATAATACAAACAAATAATTTTTTAAAAAACAGACTTTAATCCCAAGCTCAGACTTTCATGTCTTTAAAATCTTGTGCCCAGAGTTGAACACAATGCTTCAGGCATGGTTTGATCAGCACAGAATAGGACAGTACTATCATCTCCCTTATTCTGAACACTTTACTTTTACTAATGAAGCCATAGGTCATATTCAGTTGGGTTTTTTTACAGACACATCATGCTACTGACCTTACATTTAATTAAATCAATAATGTTTTTAGACCCAAGTATGTAAATTTATCTTTATTCCTAGCATATTTGATTTTATTAATTGACTCATGTTTTCAGTTTGCCGTGATACCTTTAGGCTAATAATCCCAGCCTGAGCAAGAGTGAGACCCCATCTCTACTAAAAAATAGAAAAATTACCCAAGCATCATGGTGCCTGTAGTCTGAGCTACTCAGGAGGCTGAGGCAGGAGGATCCCCTTCAACCTAGGAATTTGAGGTTGCAGTGAGCTATGAGGACACCACTGAACAGTCTCGCTCTGTCGCCCCAGGTAGAGTGCAGTGGTGTTGTCATAGCCCACTGCAACCTCAAATTCCTAGGTTGAGGGGATATTCCTGCCTCAGACTCCTGAGTTGCTGGGACTACGGGCACCATGATGCCTGACTAATTTTTTTCCCTCATAGAGCAGTCAAATTAGTCTGCCAACAACAACAACAAAAAGTTGTATAATCTTTCTGGAAAACAGCTCAGAAATATCTACCAAGGTTCATAAAAGTATTCTTATTCAACCCTGTCACAAAATCTCCCTTTAAGAATATATACCAGATAAATAATTCCACTTTTTGCACATCTTCTTCTAGATTTTAGATTTTTTATAATTCTTCTATTTTTGTGTTCTATGTTATTTAGAAAGGTAAAAATGCAACATAGTAAAAATGGAATTACAAATATGTTATGCCACATAATGAACTATTACACTGACTTTTAAATGATGTTTTTAAAAGACATATTGATATGGGCAAAATGTTCATGATAAATCAAACAAAGAAGAGGCTATAAATGCATAGAGTGTAATCTAATTTTATTGCAATATTTAACATGTATATATTATATAATGTATGTTACAAGTATGTGTAATAAATAACTAGACTCCTATGCTTCATTCTTCTAGACTGCCCTACTGAGCACTAAAATCTTATGCCCAAAATTGCCTCCACTACTTTTCCATCAGACACTATTCTCAAATGTCTGATGTTCCAAGGAAAGCCTACAAGCTCTCAATAGCCCCCAAAACTAATAATTTTCGAGATACATGTTATTTTTTTTCATGATGGTTTACTGACTGTCTGGACCTTACAGTTCAAGCTATTGAAAGACTTAGCAAATCCCTGAGTCCCCAAAATGTTTTGAACTCTCAGACATTTGTTATGGGGCATGCCAGTGAGATTATGATCTATATTTCCTCAGGATTTGTGCTCAGCACCTATTTGGACACTGAAAATCTCATATACTTTATGGTATTGGTCAAGGAACAATGTAGAGGTTATATCACTAAGACATTTGTTCACATGCCTTCAAGATATTGCTTCATATAATTCTATCATGTACATAAATGTGCTCTTTCCCATAATCCACAATACTAATCATTTTCTCCATGAACCATTGGAAGAAAGCAGAAATCATTAGTATTCTTTAAGACATCTTGTAAATTTTGGTAGAGCTCATAGAAATGATGAATGCCATCTTAACTTTTCTTTCTTAGCCTTAGAAATATGAAATATTCTGTTGTGTATAGTTGTATACTACTAGACAGCACAACCTCTAAGGGAGTGTTGTTTACTTCCTAGTCACCTTAGATTTGTATAAAATGCTTCATTATAAATAAATTATTACATGATAAAGTTACCATACATTGTTTTAAGAAATACAGCATCTCAAGAAAGGGGGTGACTTTGTCTAATTAACAAAAAGGCATTGTATGAACCTCCAGCAGCTCTGGGACTAACTGTAATTGCTTTCATGTTCAACAGTGAATGGCTCTATCTAACACTTAGGTAAATAAAAGAAGCTGGGTTGTTGTTGAATGATGCCACTAACCAAGACAAAAGAGAGAGACAGAGAGAGAGAAGATGAATTACACTTCTGAGTTGGAAAATTGAGACTGGAACTCAAGAGAAAAGTAAGGGTTGGAAGTCTAGAGAGTTGAATTTACAAGAGTGAATGAGACTGTCCAAATAGTTGATATGCATGTGAGGCAAAAATATACTCAGGGGTAAGAAAATCAGTAACTCAGCCCTGAACAGGCAGAAGCGGGGAAAGAGTAGTCAGAAATAAATACATACAGGAAATTGTCAGAGTATTAAGAGAACTAGAGGAAACAGTATCACACAAACGAAAAAATACTCTTAAGAGAAATAAGCAATCAATATTATCAAGAGTGAAGACAAGTCAAGGAGAATGAGGATTAAAAAGAGGTCATTAGCCTTGATAAATGGAAGGCCTTTGGTGCCTTCAGCAAGAGTAAATTCTAGAGATGGATTGGTGTGGAAATCATATTGAAATAAGTTGAGGAGAGAAAGGAAGATAACCAGAGGTAATAAAGGTAGACTAGATACTTAAGAAACTGATTTTGAATGAAGAAGAGAGATTATTATTTTGAATGAAATTTCTTATAGAGAAAAAAATGCTACATTAAAGGTTAATTTCCTAGTTTAGTCTATAGCACTTATTTGGTCCATAATGAAAGCCAGAAACTGCAGATAAATGATTTAAATCAGAGAAGAGAAATGCTGTTTCAATGCTTGTAATAAAATTAAACAAGAAAATAATAGATCTCGATAATAAATTGGTTTTTTATGTCTTGAATGCTGGTAGCTGAGGAAAATAGATTCAATTAAAGGGTTATAAGTTGGCAGATAGTTTTTATGTAAGGATTCTGATCTGAACTTCCAGGAATGTTTACAGCCTTAAAGTTTTTTTTTTTTTTATTATGTCTAAGTTCACTTCTAAACAAATGATTATGCTTTACTTTGATTCTTCTCTGTCACTGGCATTAGTGTTACAGTTTCCAGCTCTGTTTTGAGTGTTTTTTAGGTATTTGCAAATAAGAGAGGGAAAGACAAAAAAGAGAACATAGTTAAAAGGTGTATAAAGAAGCCAGTCTCAATTTTAGTGTGAGGAGAGAAAGGCTCTGTGATTCAAAGGCATTTATTTTTTAAAGTAACTCATACCCAAGATGATCAAAACTTGAAAGAGTCTGTGTTCAAATTTTTACTTAAAAGGAAAAGGGCAAACAAAGCAAAATGGTGAGAAAGGCTCAAAGTTCCAAGGGGTCAACAGTGAAAGAAGAGTGAGAAGAAAAAGGGGCAACATACAATTGACCAATAAATTAATTTTCCAGGAAAGATGCATTTCATAAGCTCTCATCATGCTACTGTCATAAAATGCTTCAGTTTCTCATTGGGTAAAATGAAAGGTGATGAAGTCTGGTTATCTATATTGCCATGAAGAGAAAAGTCAACTGTCTAGGGGGACTTCTTGTTGGACCTTAATGGTTTAGCTGTAATAAAACTGGACTTGCTTAAAGACAAAATTCAGCACGTAGTATTTAGAAGACAGTATAGACACTACAAAGAAAAATATAGAGCTGACCAAAATCAATTGTTTAAAATCTGCAAATACTGTACTTTGTATCTCAATATGAAAGAATTTAATGGGTGTGAAAATGTTAACATCAGCAGTTGCTAGGAAGTATATAATGGGAAATATTAAGGTGGCAATTAAAGAGAGTCTGCCTTACTTCCCATACCCAGCCTCCACCCACACCCCCCAGAAAACCCTCAAGTTTCAGATTCCTTCAGTTGAATTGTACCTAATGTTTAAAGAATAAATAATGCCAGTTCTATACAAACTCTCAGAAAATACAGGAGAAAATATTTCTCAACTCATTTTATAAGACTAGCATTCTCCTAATACTGAAACCAAACAAACACATGATAAGAAAAAAAAATTGCACACCACGATCCTTTATAAAAACAGCTATAAACATCTTTCTGAAAATTAGCAAATTGAATCAAGCAATATATAAAAAGGTACTATATTTTGACCACTGATGTCTACTTTAGGAAAGCACAATGTTAAACTAATAAAGAAAAACCATATAATCATCTCAATAGATACAGAAAAAACATTTTACAAAATTAAAATTCATGATAAAAATTCCCACCAAACTAAGAATCAAAGGGAACTTTCTTAATCTAACATAGTACTTAATGGTGAAAGATTTAATACTTTCGCCTAAAGATTAGGAACAAGGCAAAGATCGTCACTCTCACCTTTATATTCCACAGTGTATTTGAAGTTCTAGGCAGGGCAATGGTATTTTTAAAATGTTTTAAATTTCCAACTGTTCTTTGTTGGTATACAGATTATAAATTATTTCTTTATTAACTATCCTTTGATACAGGGTTCTTGATGCAATAACATCAAAAACCATGAAATACATAGGGACAAATGTAATGACAATGAGTAAGACATGTACATCGGAAATTATAAAACTTTGCTCACAGAAATTAAAGAATCCCTAAGTAAATGGGAAGATAAATCATGTGCATGCATCAAAAACTAAATAATGTTAGTGTTAATTCCTACCAAATTAACCTGTAAATTTAACACAATTTCAAACAAAATCCTAGCAGGCTTTTTATTGTTGAAATTGATAAGTTTATTCTATAACTAATATGGAAATGCAATGAAGAACAGAGTTGGAGGACTTTCACAGATGTAAACATAAATAATAAGTTACTGAAACAGATAGGGCCCATAAATGGAATCACTCATATATGGACAACTGATTTTTGACAAAGTTATGAAGGCAATTCAATTGGGAAAGGATAAAATCTAGGTGCTTGTACAAGTAAATATCTATATCCAAAAAATTAACCTTGATGATTACTTCACAGCATTTATAAAAATTATTGTGAAACATACCATAAACCTAAACACGAAACCTAAAACTATCAAACTTCTAGAAGAAAATGTAAGAGGAAATCTTTGTAGTATTAATTTAGGCAAAGATTCCCTACACAAGACTGAAAAAGCACAAACCTAAAAGATTTTTTTAAAAACTTTATAATTTGAATTTCATAAAAATTAAAATCTTTTGCTTTTTAAAAGATACCAAAAAAAATTCTTGTCTAGACAAAACAGCATAGACTCCTTTCTCGCTTCTCCTCCCTGGTAATTATAAGTACAGTCCTTCAAATAACATGAGATATAACTAAAGTCAAAATCCAAAAGGTAGAAGAGGAACTATTTAGAATCTCGGGACTGGAAAAATGACATAAGGAACAGACATGTTACTCCCCGCCCCCCAACAGAAGCAGGCAACCCAGACCTGGTGTTTCCCAGCCCTTAACCTAGCAACAGAAGGTAGGCCAGATGGGACCATTCTGTTCCTCCATTGAAAGGGAGTTCCTCTGACAATGCTAGATAAGCCTGGTACCATTGGCAAAGGAGGTGGATCCCAGAGCCCTGTTCACAGTAATCAGCCAGAAAAGTACTCTCTGTCCTTTCCAGGCCTGAGATGTCCCTCCCACAGCTAGATGTAACAGAAGGCTGTTGGATACTTAACTTTACCTCATCTTCAGGAAAAATAAATTTCAGTAAGAAAGGGATTAAGAAAAAACACCAGATTGAGCAATATAATATGAGAATGATTTTTGATTGGACTTCTTCGAATTCAAATGTCTACTTATTGTGATCTAAGTAATAAAGTCAGCAATCAGTCCATATTACAGTGCTTTTCATACAATTGATACTCATTTGATATTTGGACAATTAAGATAGAGACATCTAAACCCCACTTTTTTTTCAAATCCAGTTGAATTTTCACGTTTTGCATGAAAGTATTGCTAATCTCTTCCCCTTCCACCAACCAACCTTCCTCCTTTTCAGAAAAAATATTTCTTGCTCTTCCAAATTCCAAAATTCTTTACTAGGCTTCACTCATTTGGCATTTAATATACACTACCACTTTGTGATCCATGCATGCATATGTGTATGGCACATCTCTCCAGCTAGGCTGCATGCCCCAAATGCCCCATAATGCCTAACAGAATGAATTCACCTGTTTAATGTTCAAGGTGCAAACTGGTTATTCTAAACCAAGGAAACTGTCCTTTCTTTTTTTCATATTTATTTATCTTCCATTTATTTCCTTTTTTAAAAATACATTTTTTCAAAGTTTTAGATTTACAGAAAATTTGAGACAATATACAATAGTCTCCATACACCCAGCATCCAGTTTCCCCTATTATAAACATCTCACATTAGGATGATATACTTTTTATAATGAATCAATATTAATACGTTATCATTAAATAAAAGTCTACATTTTTTCAGCTTTCTTTATTTTATTTTTTTTCCTTAATGTCTTTTTCCTGTTCAACAATTCCATGCAGTATACCATATTACATTTACTAGTCATGTCTCTTTAGGCTTATTGCTGTGACAATTTTTCAGACTTTCCCATGAAAATCTTCTTAGAAATCTTAATTATGAGATATTTTTTCTCTTGAGAATCATCTAGGATATGTACTTTCTTTTTAAAGCCTTTAATCTTTGCTGACTGTATCATAATTCTAATGAAGTTAAAAACTGAGATAGGAAACTCACATGGCACATCAGACTGCAACTTACCATCTTACGTAGTTATCCTCTAAAATACCTAAGGGAAAGAAACTAGTGAATAGAAATCTATTTCCAGACATGCTTTTAAGGGCACTAACTTAATCATTCCTCCTACTCACCATTTCTACATTTAGGGTCACCACATTTGGTTGGGCAGATTGTTCACTGCACAAAGGCACCCAGCCAAGGGATGGGACAAAATCCAGACCACACTCTACTCCCCAAGATATGTACCCATGGAGTTCCTCTTCCTGTAGGAACTGCTTTTGCTTAATTTGGACAGAGGTGCTATTTGAGCTTGGGAGGTTGGGGTTTCCAAGGACAGCTATTAATAGTTCTACCACCCAATTGTCTCTTAAATTTATCATTCTTCTCCATGCCCAAGTAAATATCATTTTATTCCTTACCTGAATCATTGCAATCACCTTCTAATTGCAACACATACATACAAAATCCTTTAGCATAACACATAAAATTTTTTGCTGTCTGTCCTCAGCTTACCTTATTGGCTTCATCTACCTTTGCTGTCCAACGCACAGCCTGTGATCTACCCACACAGGGCTATTTAAACACAACAAGCTTTTTTGTGCCTCTAGAAAATGGGGCAAAAGAAGCCTGCGATAGATCTGGAGAATATGAGGTCAAAAGGACCTGTTACCCTGTTTCTAGATAAAGCCAAGAGAAGTACCAAACTCCAGCATAAAAGGTATGTTCAGTGTGTTTAAGCACATAGGGAAGTACACAGCTATATAGGAATAGCAGAATGTCTGATAAGATAATGGAAATATATGAATGGGAGGCAGACTCAAAAAAAACCCTGTACTTAGAAACAAGAGTTAATTCAGCAGTAACCTATGGGAGCCAATGTTCAAAGGGTAGACAGAACCAAAAACATCTTTGCTGAAGACTGTGTAAAGACAGCAACCAGAGGGCTACACGAACCCGCCCTGTACCTATGCCTTGCCACAACTCAACAGAACTCAGACCTAACCAGGCCAGGGGACAAAGGGGAACTAAAGTGACTGAGATTGTTTTCACCACCAAACCAAACGGAGGATTAACATATATCGTAATTACATCATAGAAAAATAATAATGTTAGAATTCTTGGACATCTGGATTTGCAGACTCAACTGAAAATACTTACTAAATAATGCCCAAGTTCTTATCAATGCATCTGGTACATAGCATGTCCTCAGTGAATGCTTACTGAAAAAATTAATAAAACTCCTAATAATTCTTTTAAGCCATCTCCAAGTTCTGAAACCCTGTCATCTATTATTTTCCCTGAAATCCTCATGTTCCCACTAGGTGGCGTCCATTATCTGGAGTTCTTCACTTCCCATGTCCTTTAGCAGCGGCCCCCAGCCTTTTTGGCACCAGGAACCAGTTCAATGGAAGACAGTTTTTCCACGGATGGGGAGGAGGGGGCAGGGGAAAGAGCGCTATGGTTTTGGGATGATTCAAGTGCATTAACATTTATTGTGTACTTTATTTGTATCATCATTACATTGTAATATATAACAAAATAATTATACAATTCACCATAATGCAGAAGCAGTGGGAGCCCTGAGCTTGTTTTACTGCAACTAGATGGTCCCATCTGGGGGTGATGGGAGACAGTGACACCTGAAGTGTGTTGCTTATGTCCAGTCTACTCTAATCTCGTTTTGGTTGCTGTGACTGCAGAAAACCCTGCTTCGCAAAGATAGGACGCTGAAAATGGAAGCAGGCTTTTCAGTGCTTTTGTGACAATTTCAGTATATTTTGCCTTGACTTTAATTCAGAACCTATGGAGATTTGAAGTTGTCTCAAACATACTTTTAAGACCACCATCATTTGCAATCTCAAGTAGTTGATCCTCTTCTAGCATGGACAGAGTTGATTTACCTGGCTTATTCACGAATGGGTCACAAATCCCTTTCTTCCCAGTTCAGGGGTCTTTGGTGGTTGGGAAGTAATGCTCAAACTTTTTTGAAAGCTAAGCTAGTTGATCATGCACCAGCTGGGAGAAAGAAGGTCCTGGCTCAGTCTCTTTCAAAATCTCTGCTAATGTTTGAAACATGTCAAAAATCTCAATATTCACTTGTCACCCCCATAATTCCAGTTTGACTTTGAATGCAGCCACTTTATCTGCCAACTTGAACACAGTTGTTTTTCTCCCCTGAAGTGACAGATTAAGTTCACTGAGCAGGTTGAATGCGTCACACAAGTAAGCAAGTTTTGTGACCCATTCTATGTCACTGAAATGCAGTGACTGTTTTTCTAAAAGAAATCTCTGGAGCAGCTCTCATAACTCAAAGACTCTGACCAGTGGTCTACCTTTAGAAAGTCCTCTCATTCCTGTGTATAACAGAAGACTTGTGTGCCCTGCATCCATCTCTTCACAGAGCTGCACAAACAGACATGAGTTAAGGGCATGTTCTTTAATGTGGTTGATAATTTTAATCATGTCCCGCAAAATGTTGTTTAGTTCGGGTGACATTTTTCGGCTAGCCAGTATTTCTCTATGGATGTCACAGTGCATAGACTCACATTCATAAGCGACCTCCTTGACCTGAGTAGTGAAACCAGAAAGCCGTCTAGTCATGGCAGCATATATCAACATGAAATGACCAATTCAGTTTTCCTGATAAGTAATTATTCAAAGACTTAAATAGTTCTGCAGCTGTGGTGTTGGTTGGCAACAAAAGTGCACATAATATATCCCATGCACATCCTCCTGAAAAACATATCTCACAGAAACAAGCATTGCTGCCTTGTTGTCAACATTGGTAGACTCACCAACCTGGATTGCATGCCACAGTGACTCATTAATCCTCTCTAACAATTTTGCCTCAGTATCTTCTGCTATTTCATCAATTTGTCTAGTTATGGTGTTAACTGAAGGAGGAACACGAGCCACCTTTTGAACTGCAGCCTCTCTTAAAAGTTCATGGTAAATGTCCTTAGCAGCAGGCAGGATCAACTCTTCACCAGCAGTAAAGGACTTCTTAGCTTTAGCAATACAGTTAGCACTAAGAATGACACTCTCAGTGCAGACACATTTGATGAAGCAGTGGTCTTCAATAATTGCTTCTGTTCTGTCTTCCTGTTCACATTTTTTGCTTTTGAAAAACTCCAAAAGCTTATCTTTTAATGCAGGGTGCTTAGTCTCCATGTGGTGAAGCAGTTTGGAAGGTCTTATGGCTTCCTTGGATAGCCGGTCGCCATGTATTATACAAAGAGGGATTGGAGAATGTGAATCACCTGTAGCAATGAACTCACAATTTAAGTAGGACTCTTGGTATTTTTTTTAAAAATGCAGCTTTCATTTTGTTGGCAGTCTTACAGTCTTCTGCTCTCTCATCATTGGATCTTTCCCCCTTTTCAAAGAAGCTCTCCAGTGACGTTAGTTTTTTTTACTCATTTTCGCTAGCGTTCGTTTGTGGGCTTACCAAAACTGTGACTGAGACAAGTGTGCAGTGCAAGAAAGAGGCACAAATAGAGTAGTAAAGAAAATAGTGGACAGGCCCCATTCAAACTAAAATAAGTGGCAGATTCTGACTTAAAACTGGCCACCAGATGCAGCTGTAAAATTGAAGTAAGATGCTCACTTGCCACTGTAAAGTCTGCCACCAGATGCAGCTTAATTGTCACTTGCCACTCACTGGTAGGGTTTTGACATGGGTTTTCGAACAATTGATTTATTATGGTCTCTGTGCAGTCAAACCTCTCTGCTAATGATAATTGGCATTTGCAGCCTCTCCCCAGCGCTAGCGTCGCTACCTCAGCTCCACCTCAGACCATCAGGCATTAGATTCTCAAAAGGAGCGTGCAACCTAGATCCCTTGTATGTGCAGTTTACAGTAGGGGTTGCGCTCCTATGAGAATCTAATGCCGCAGCAGGTCTGACAGGAGGCAAAGTTTATGCCATAATGCGCGATGGGGAGTGGCTGTAAGTACTGATGAAGCTTCACTGGCCCGCTTGCCTGTCCACTGCTCACCTCCTTCTGTGCAGCCTGGTTCCTAACAAGCCACTGACTGTACCGGTCCACGCCCAGGGCTTGGGGAGCGCCACTTTACAGCATTTTTCTCTCCAGTGGCCTAAGGTTTCTTAGCAGTTGGCAGAGGTCTTTTCGACTATTTCACTAGCCTCTTATATGTTTTCTTCATATGTGAAACTACTGGGGTTTTCCTTCTCTAGTCTTTCCCAGGGTGCCTCTGTCACTGCTGGGGAAAAAGACTCCAAAGAATCTTCCTGCAGCTCATTTAAATACCAGAGGAGCCACAGTAAATGCATCCATTTCCCTCCCTTAAAAATGTTCTTTGGGCATCGATTTTGCAGGATTTTTCTCTCCTCTGCATACATTTCCCAAGCCTGTGTCCCTTTTATGCTCCCCACCTCCATTTCTCTATCAGAAGTAATACTTCATTTTCATTTAACAATTTTTAGTTGTCTGTTTAGAATTGTTTAAATTTTGGACAAGAACATAAGAAAGCAGCTATAAGGAATTCCAGAACAACTGGAAAAGTTCATTTAGAAAACACACTTCTTAAAATGTAATTTTAAAAATTCAGATATTGTCATATATTCCCCCTAAGAAAAACAAAACAAAGACAATCTGTTACTTAGTGGGCCAGTGGCGCAATGGATAACGCACTTGACTACGGATCAGAAGAAAATCTGTTATTTGAAGGCAAATAATTAAGGGACTAGAAAAATTACTGAAAAATACTGTAAAGAGGGAAGTAAAAAAGAAAAGCTTAAATGTGTTCAATTCTTCTTGCCTGGGCCCTGGGAAAATATGCAGGTGGTATCACTGAATCACCGTCAATGAGCTTTGCGGAATTTTGTGGTTTCTGGGAATTCTTGTCCTCATTCTAGTTTGTACACTCTGCTGAGACATCATCCCAGACAATTTTTGTCACCCACAGATTCCGGGACCCTAAGGCTGTTCCCTGCTGACTCACAGGCTATCTCCCCGTACCAGAGCTCACTCCACAGATACAGATTTGTTGAGCCAGCTGCCTACTGTGCATTTCCACCTGGATCTCTCCCAGGGAACTAAAATTCAGTAGATCCAAAATCTGACTTCACCACCACAACCTTCCTGCCCAGGACAGAAATCTGGGAATTCCCCTTAAATCTTTCTTTTCCCTCACCCCACACCTAATCTATCACCCAGTCCTGTCATTTGTTTCTATTCTACCTCTCTTGTTTTTATCTCTTACACTCTACTCCTACTACAGGTAGAGTATCCCTATCCTGAAATGCTTGGGACTAGAAGTATTTTGGATTTCAGGTGTTTCAGATTTTGGAATATTTGCATATGCATCGTGACTTATCTTGGGGGTGGGACTTAAGTCTAAACATAAAACTCATTTGTTTTTTATACACTTTACACACATAGCTGAAGGTAATTTTATACTATACATACTTGCAATTAAGATAATTTTTTAATTTTATTTATTTGATAATTATGGGGCATCATGGGAAACCTGCCATTGGCATATCAGGCCTGCGTATATGATATTTTATTACCCTCGGTGGGCATGCCTGTGTGGGGGAATTTGAGCATGCGCAGAAAAGATAGATCACAAATGAAGTGGGTGAAGGGGAGTCTATTTTCCCTTGGAGAAGCTGAATAAACTGTGTGTTGTTCACCAGCATTTTGACTGCAACCTGTCGCATCAGATCAGGTATGGAATCTTTCACTTGTGGTGTCATGTTGGCACTCAAATAGTTTCCAATTTAGAGGCATTTCAGATTTTGAATTTTCAGATTATGGATGCTCAACCTGCATCTCTCTCTTGGTTTATATCCTCAGCATCTCTCACCAGGAGTATTGCTGTGGGCTCTTAACAAATTTTCCTGCCTCACCACCCTCCAACTCATCACCCTACTGTCCCCAGACTGGTCTTTCCAAAACACAAATGCGATCATGCAACTAATTCCTCTGTTTAAACCTCTGTACTAACTCTAGGATAAGAGTTCAAACTCCACCAGAAGGCCCTGAGTCAGTCCCTGCCTACTTCTCTAATATCATCCACTCCTGCTGCTGACCTGAACATACATTCCAGCCTTCAAAACTACTTACATCCACAAAGGGGCCCTACTCTTTCATGTTTCTGTATCTTGATTAATGCTGATGTTACACCCTTTCTCTGGAATGTCCTTCTCTCTCCCTCTTCTCCTACATTCATCTAGAAAACTTCTGATCATTTTTCAAGTCCCAGATCATCCCCCAAATTGATCATCCTTTCCTCCTGGTGTCTTGTATATATATCTACTCTAGTGGCATTATAATTTAATGCCAATACTGTGAGTTCCCTAAGAGCAGGGAAAGCACCTTATTTCTGTGTTCTTTATTGACAACCACTGTGCCCAGCCCTCCTCAGTACTCAGAATATCTCAAACAATGAATGAATGAATGAATGAATGAATGAAGAGAGAGGATATTATCAAAATTTACCACCTGTTTAAAGAGACAAGCACTGTGTTAAAACTCCATAAACATTATCTCTTAATCCTCTCAACCAGCCCAATGAGGTAAGTTTTACCATTATTCTATTTTGCAGATGATATGTTTTGGAAAGTTACTAAATACATGGAAAATTAATATATGCAAATGAAGGGTTCACACTTTTTTTACCTAGTTTTCCTGACCAGAGTTCAGTTTCTTAACCTCAAATTCATACTGCTACCCTAAAGACTGAAATACCATTGTGACTTTCAGAAAAGGTTTTTTTAAATGGAACATGTAGTGGACACCGGGTCATCTCTCAGCCATGTTTGAACAAAGCAGTTCTTGGAACACCTGTTCTCACATGGATTGTTTCTTGTTGATCGGCCTCAAGACACCTTGTGACTTGCAAACAAGCCAGGGTGCCTTGACCTGCAAACGGGAAAGGGCAAAGGAGGAGACGCAATCGTCAACTCTCTGAGGCAGAGCGGTGAGAACCAGTCCATGCTGAGACGAAAACATTCTGGGAACAGAAAATAGCAGTGGGAAAAGTTGGGGTAGACTGGGACAGATGCCAAAAGAACAGTGTTAAAAATAAAGACGCTGCAAGCAGGAGATGCTGCAGTCTTGTATAGTCTTTGTGTGTCTGTCGTTTGTTGTTTGTCTTCTGTGTTCACTTCTCCTCCCCAAGAAGGGGCCACAGCAGAACATCATGAATTCTACAAGGTAACTGCTTGTGAGCTTGATACTGACTCCATGGGGAAAGAGCAAGAATGAACCTCAAGTATGGTTTGTGAATACTTAGCAAGGGAAGTCAAATACCACTGGGCATTACCAGGATGCAGGATGGTTTCTCTAAGAACAAGCAACCTCAAACCAACTTTTTTCCCTTCTGATATCTTGACTGGAAAACCAGAGAAATGAAGTAGGTGTGCAAGGTTTCTGACTCTCCAACCCCTTCTAGCTCTGCTGCACTGTGGAACATTTTTGATCTTGGCCCCAGCTTCAGGTGTGAGTACCATTTAGTCTAAATCCGTGTTTTTCCAAGCACATGTGTGTAGGACTACCTTCTGTAGTACTTCATAAAAACTGATTTCGAGTCTTCATGCTCAGAGAGTCTGAATCAGTACATCTGGGGGCCCAGAAATCTGCCCCCAGGTGCATCTGGTAAGTCAGATACAGGTAAGTCAGATACACTCCAGAAACGTGTCTAAACCAATCATCAGTAGCCATTCCTTTGCCAGGAAGCTTGGCTAAAGCCAATTAATAACAGGTATTATCCTGGTAACAGTTACTGGTCCAGATATAGGTGCTTGGGTAAACAACCATCCCTGTTTGCCCAGAACTTTCTTGATTTTAGCCCTGAAAGTCTCACATCCCAGGAAACCCCTTACTTCCAAGTAAATCAGCATTGTTGGTCACCCTAAAGGTGATCTAAGAGGTTGTCCTAGTCAGGCTGAAAGAATATTTTCTATTTACACTTTCTTTTTTCCACCCACCTCTGACACAAACAAGGAGCCATGTTATTCTTGCTGCCTCTGGCAGCCATCTTACAACCACAAAAGAAGTTGGCCTGAGGACAACACACGGGAGAAGGTAGAGCCAAATTACAAACAGTAAAACAGAGTCACAACCGTGGTTGTACCGTGCTTGGAGCCCTCCCTACCTCTATGCACTAACAAGTGTCCTTATTGTTTATTCCAGGTCCATTTAGCATTCCATCCTTGCAGGCAAAAACATCCTAACCAGTGCAGTTTGGCAAATCAGGATGCTAGGAAGAAATAGGACAAAGTCCCTTTTAGACCAAATGAAGACATGGGCTCAAAAGCAGGGCAGTAGAGTGAATCTGCCACTTTTGATTGTGCATAAAGACTTTCTCTAGGTTTCATATTATTGAAAGTTATGGGGAAAAGTGTGTGAGAGCATGAAACAATATGTAAAATGTTCTCTGAAAACTGGCACACTGGCCGAAATTAATATCCATAAATGTAAAGCTTTACTTTTAGGTCCAAAACAGTTAATTAATTCACAAGTTCAAGATGGTGGAAGCCTGGCTTAAGAGCAGCACGTGTGAAAGATTTAGGGATTTTGTTTAACTATAAGCTCAATATAAGCCAACAGTGTGATGTGGTTGCCAAAAATGCTAATGCGATTGTGGGCTGCCTAACCAGAAGTGTAACAAAGATTTCCCTCGGGCCACACCAGCCACAGTAACTTTTAAAAACAGAGGTTTTCTGTTTCTGAAACCACCTGTGTTCTCCGGTTCGACTCCTGGCAATTCTACATACCGTCCCCTGCAAGCTCACTTTCACCGTCCACACCGCCAAACTGTTCAGTCATCTTTCAACATCCCAGGACAGGGCTCTGTCCCCTTGCTCAATAAGCTTTACCCTTCTCCTCAAGATGTGCATCCCATTTTTTCCTGTAGAAACCTGATCTCTTTCTTTATGAAAATTTAATGTGAATGAACATAGCCCTTAACTTCATTTGTTCCCTCAGGACTTCAGTTCCATGATTTTGTGGACATTTACATGGGTTATCCACTCCAAACTGAGAGTCACTGAGACCTGTGGAGGCCAACAACCGTCTCCAACTGGGCATCTCCTGAGCACCTCCCTGTTTTCTATGGATCCCTTTGGTTCCAAGGCCTCTGCCATTGTGGTAAGGGGAACCAAAGTGCTGGGGTCCTCTAGGTGCCAGGTGGGCTGTGATCCAAGTACCTCTGTTACCTAGAGCCAGCCGGTGCATCCATATCTCCTTCAGCTTTTGTCGGTGACTCCCTTTCAGAGGGGCTGTAAGTTATGCCTCCTCTTCTTTTCCATCCCCACCTTCAGTACCACCACCCCCAACAAAATACTTTCTCTACTTTATCATTTCATCAAACAAGGAAGCTTTCTAGAAGTGGATTCATGTAATTGAATGCTCTGGAGTCTGTTTCTCCAATTTACCCTTTGTGCCCAGGCTCACCTGCAGCCCAGCCATGAACACGCCCTAGGCTCTAGTTGAGTCTCTTCCACTTGGAAAAACTAGAGACCAGTTAACAGGAAGTCAAATTCTAGACTTTTCACATGTCAGGCTTCTTCCCTGCTCTCCCAGTTCAGTGGCAAAGGCTCTCTCCTCCTGTCTTTATCACTGCTCTGTGTCTGACACCTGTCATCTCTTCAGAGCTCCTTTCTCTCTAGAATCACCAGCCTTTCATTTTTTTTTCTTTTTGACATGTATATATGTTAAAGTCTTTCCAATCCCTTTTAAAAAATAATAGAACATGAAATTTTATTATTTAAAGGGTACAATGTACGTTATTTGGGTGATGGATACCGTAAAAGCCCAGGCGTCACCACTAGGCAATCTATGCATGTAACAAAATTACACTTGTACCCAAGTGTAATTGTATACCAAGAAAAAATAATGACACAAAAGTTTTGACGCAGAGCTATAGCTAATAAAAATGTACCTCACAGTAAAATCTAAGGTGAATCCTCTTCCATAAATGATTGCACTTCTTTCTCCTTTGAGTATTGTAAGTGGGATTGGCTAAACAGTGACAGGGTTTTTTTTCTTCTTGTTAGTGGGATTTGATGTGAAGAGGACAGTGAGGTGAACAGAGATGGAGGACAAGTATTTATTTTCCATCCTCTCCTCCTTTTGCAGTATTGAGGTTGAATTACAAAAGAAGAGAATGTAGGGTTGGTTTCCTGCCCCTGAGTGCTTTAACAGAGCCTCCCCAGCTGCCCAAGGCACTACAGCCTGTACCTCAAGGGGGCCTCTGAGCCAGCTGAGGTTGGGTAGCCCCATTGTCTGCTCCTGTAGTGGTGTAACACTGACACATCTTTGTTCCTTTCAGTTCTACCTCCTCGGTCTCCACAGAAGGGCCAGCCTCCACCCACTCCCCAGCAAGCAGAATGCACACATCGGGAGACCTGATTTTCAAATTCTCTGCCATCAGCTCAGTGTCACCCATGTGGCCACATCATAGTTCTCACCAGAAAAGCTCTTGCTTGACTTCCCAGTGCTCCCTCCACTCCCCTGCTCTCCTGGCAGGCGGGCACAGTGTTCCTTCCACGCCACAACCTGCTGTTCTGGAACAGCTCTCACCATGGTCTCCCGTGACCAGCTTGTTCCTAAATTCAATTATCATTCTCCAGTCCTTTTATTACTTGGATTCTCTACAATATTCATTGCTGTTGCTGATTTTTATTTATCTTTTCTTGGAATGTTTCTTTCTCTGTTCCTGTGAAATCACTTGCTTTACCCCCTCTTTCTACCTCACAGGCCACTTAATCTCAGTCTCTTTAGTTGTCCTCCATTATTCCCGTAAGTATTAGTGTTCCCCAAGATTCTGGTCCTTCTCTTCTACTCTTTCTATCCTTCACCCCATCCCATGTTCTCAACCACCACCTATATGCTGACAACTTCCAAAGCTACATCTTTAATACCAATCCCTCTTCTGAGTTCCAACCCATTTTTTCCCCTAACTATATGTTGGATGTCCATAAGCGTCTTCCAATCCAACATGTTCAAGACTGAACTCATCATCACCCTCCCTCCACCCAATGCCATGCCTTCTGCTCCTCTGCTAACAGCACCAAATACCCAGACCTGAGGACCAACTAAAACCTCTTCCTTTTCACCATTCACCCACATCTTTTCTGAAGGTTAAAAACTCATGTCTTCTCTAGATGCCCAGCTTCCACTATTGTAGTTCTGGCTTTATCACTGTGTAGATGGTGAAAATACCATACTAAAAGATGTCCTTGTCTCTAATGCCCCGCCCCTTTCCACTACCCATGTAGTCTCCTCACTACTACTAAACAACTTGTTCTTCTAATAATATGATAATCTTATTTCCTGCTAAAATCCTTTAGTAGTGGCTTCTCACTGACTTTAAGACAAATGCCAAATCCCTTATAATCAAGGGATAAGGCCATTGGCCATGATAGCCCAATAAGGCCATTACTATCAGCTCTCATTTCCATTTCCAGCATCTTTATTGGCATTCTCCAACTCGGTCCACATGCTAGAATGACTTAACGGTTCTCAGACTATTCTGCTACCATGAAAGAATAAATATATGAGTAAGTGGGAGACAGCAAAGCCTTCCTTCCTTTCAAAAATGTCAGTTTAACCCCAAACCTTTATGGTTCATTATGTCCATAGATGTTTCTCCCAACACTAGATTGCATAGTTCCTAAAAGCAGTAATGGATTTTTTTTTCATGTGCTTATCTCTGAAGTTTAGCTTGGTGCCTGGCCTAATATATTATTCAGTAAACAGATGAAAGCAAAGACGAAAAAAAGAGTGAGAGGGAGAAAAAGAAAAGAAAAAGGATGCAGGGGAAAGAAAGAGGAGAGAAAAAGAAAAAGAGAGAGAATAAAGAAAAGGGGTGGAGACAGAGAGGGAAAATGAAGGAAGGAAGGAAGGGAGGGAGGGAAATTCTTCATTACACTATTTTACAATCACTTTCAAATCCTGTTCTGCTCTTGGCCTGTCTCTGTCTGTCTTATGAACACATGCAGCCCCTAAAAGCTTGTGATATAATTTTTGAAATCAAGTAACCTAATAAAAGAACTTTTGTTTGAAAGACAGAAAGAATATTTGCCATAAAGCATCTAAGAATCTTGTTGAAGATCAAGTATCTAAGCCTCTGCGGACAGCTGGGGATTTTTGAAAAAAAAGGAAAAATGTTAGGAATTGAGCACAATTATTAACTTTGTATCTCATTAATATTTAACCCTAGGTGTATCTTCAGCAAGAAGGAGAGAGCATATTAAAGTTTCTTATCTTCTAATTGAATATTCTAAGTATCCTAGACTCCTAACTTAGGCAAAGTCAGGGCCTGGAGTAATATCTGCTGCAAGAATAAGCAATTTTAGAGTGTTTTCTTCCTGCTTCCTCATCTGTATGACACACCATGTGATGGAACTTTCATTTCCACTGATACACGGGATGTAGGATATCCTGGATAATGTACTGATCAGACAAGGCTGGACATAGGGAAGGGATTTGAATGTCCAGAAACACGCCCCGCCAGGCCCAGTGCTAAAAGGACCACCATAAGATGCCATCAGCTCACAGGAAGATGGGAGGGACTTCCCAGGATGAATTCCCACACACTAAGGTAAAAAGCCTTAGAATCAAGATGATGTGTACTCTCTCTCCCAATAGCAGTTATATAGTTTGGGAGCTCACAGTATGATGTTGGGAAATGTCATTACATTTTAACCTTAAAAATCCTTGGCTATAAATGTACACTTTCATGAGGTTCAATTTGTTGCATTACCTATCTCTGGTCTGTAAAGAAGAAATAGAGAGATGAAAGTTCAAGAATGACTCAGTGAATTGCAGCCAATATGGTAGACCATGGCTGCAAACTTTACATGAGTGACTGAACTCAAGGAGGGGAAATGTTGGCAGGAGCCAGGATACCTTCACTGGGATGGTTAGGATTTTGTACATGACCCTGTAGGCAATAAGAACCCATTCATTGAAAGTTTTAAGCTAAAAAATGGAATAGATCTGGTTTTAGGTAGAAGAGAGAGAATGAAGACCAGGAGGTCAGTCAGGAAGGTTTTGTAGTAATCCAGAGTAGATACGATACAGCCTAAATTTAGGCAGCAACAATGAGGAGCAGTGATGGAAAGAGCAATGAGAGAAAGAGAGAAACTAGGAGAAATGGGACGTTGTAGTATAATAAATTTGCCCTGGCTCGTCTGACTCCAACTCCAGGATGTCTCGTTTTACCAGCTACTCTGCAACCCGACAAACACTCAGGGAGGACATCCTTTGTGCTTTTGATAAATCTGAACATTTAAAACAGAACGTCTCACCAGTGTTGCCCAATGGCAGCACCTATGGAGCCTTTTAACACTAATGATTCCTGGGCGCTGTGCTGACACTCTCCTTGTTGCCAATTGTGTTGAGTATCCTTGGTTAACAAAATCATTGCTTTAAAATAAAATCACATCAATAAATACATGCGACAGACATTAAAAACGAACTTTTTTTAAAATTTGCATTTTAAAAAGTGTCTAAGCCCAAAAGTAAGCAACATATTTGTATGCTCAAACATTTAAAATGTACTTCTTGTTTTATTTGAAACATTCTATTCACTGCTTATAACACACTTTCTTATGGATATAATTGAAATAAGAAGCAGTGAATAATAATGAAAAATATAAACTTGGCAGATTAAGCAAATTATTTCAGATAAAATAACACACTTGTCCAATCATTCTCAAACCTAATGTTTATTAGAATTACATCCAGTAAGTGTTAAAAATTCACCTTCTGGGATCCATCTGTACAGATTCTTATTCAGTGAGACTGAAAAAGAAGCAAAATCTGAATTGTATTTAGCTTCCACAGGTAATTCTGATGTAGGCAATCTGTGAGCCATGCTTTGAGAAATATATACTCTCCTTTGTACAGTACTTGGTCCAGAGTGTGTCAATAAATAAAGTGTGTCAGACTTTCGCTTCATGTACAATGATTTTTGCCTCTTCTCTCACTAATTACAGGTGGCAATAATTAGTTTAGAAATCAGGCTCATCAAAACTGTAAAGAAAAATCTTCTGATGTTTTATTTACTTTGGGGAGAAAATGATGACATCATATATGGACTGAGGAAAGGCAACAGACTGGTTGGATGAGGGGGCCCTGCCCTAGGCTGTTCTAATGCTGACTTCCCTGACTGTGAGCTGTCTCTGATTCCAGCAAGTTGGGATTTGCAGAAAGAGTACTCCATGCTCCTTGGGGTCACAGGAATGTGACATTTATTGTCAGATTTAGTTCAAGATCCAAGAAGTAACAAATTATGACTCATGACAAGAATGGCTTTCAAGTCCAGGGAAGAAATTTGGGTCAAGAACCAGATGAAATGGGCAGAAGATACAGACAATTAAGAGGGAAACTAGGCACAAGAAAGCTATAAAAATCTTAGTTGGACGTTAGTTCTCCAGGTGAGTCTATGGGAAGCAACATTGAGGTGCACTTGTCTAATTAGCTCCTTCCCCCAACTAGTCACATGCGTTGGCCCAGTTGCAAATAAAAAAGCTTAAATTTCAATACCTTTGTGTAATATCAATTGATCTTTTAAAATTCAATCTCTTTTGCAAAAGTTGAAAAGGGTTTACATGGTGGTTAAATATATATTTAAGAATAAATAAATATTTATAAAATTTCAGCTCTGATATTGAATATAGATTGAGCTATATTTTCTCTAAATCTTAATTCCTTTAAAATCTAAAATTCTGTAATTTCTTTTGCCCTGTATCACACAAAAATTCTACATATGATGATAGATATAACACCTAGGTCTGTACTTCCCAAATATTAATATGCATCCTACTCATCTGGGGATCTTATTAAAATATAAATTATAATTTGATAGGTCTGGGGTAGGCCTGAAATTCTGCATTTTTAATAGGTTCCCAGGTCCTACTAGTAGCATCTGATCAAGGATGACACTTTGAGAAGCATGATTTTAAGAGATGGAGACTGATCGTAGCCTTCACTGAGACCACAAGATACATTTTAAGGCAGATAAGGTAAACCTTAGCACCAGATTGCTTGGATTCAGATCCCGGTCCTGACACTTTTGTAAGATATTGGACAAGTCATCTTAACATATTGTATCTCTACTTTCCCATCTGTAACAGAGGGATAATGATAGGGCTTTTGTGTGAAATGAACAAATTAATGCATATACAATTCTTATAATAGTGCTGCACATATAGTGAACACAATATATATAAACTCTACAGTTTCACTTCTTTTCAGTCTACTTGTTTTAGTAGTGATCAGTTCTATATGTTCAAAGGCCCTGATTTTTTTTTTTAAATCTTGAACACTATAGACAGAAGATATTTTCATTTCTTTAGGTTGGGAAAGCAAATATAGGATCCATAGACCAAGAAGCAGAATCAAAAGAGAGAAGAATATGTAACTTGTCATTTGCCCGGTAACATCATTCTCTGACTTTTCATTCCACTATTGCCCCATGACAACATTGAAAATATGTCATAGTGTACCATTGCAGAATAGGTAAATGTGGGGAGTAAAATCCACAATCAGAAGATACGCCAGGCAAAATATATGAGTTGAAACTCAGAACAGCACTAAACGTCAGAACAAAAAAATACTTTTCTTTTAATAATAGGATGCTAGGCTCATTTCCTGATGCTACGGTATCAGTTCTTCAGCAAGCCACTTGCTTTTTAATGACAGGTGTTAAAAACTCCTAGGGAATTGTTAGAATGAAAGAAGCACAGCTCTAACCTAAAATAATTTAATAGCAAGCATAATATTCAGAAAAGGAGGAAAAAATAAGGATCAGAGTGTGGAAAAAAACGTGGGGGAAAAAAAACCCAAAACAGAAAACCTGACATCGTTAGGAGTCTTGTGTAACTTTAAGAAGGAGAAACGAAAAAGGATAAAAGATGTTGGGAGTCCCTGCTATGTGCCAAATGCTTCAGGTACCTCTGAGTCTTAAACATCCAGTTATACTCTCTGTGTAAGGTGTTGCAAACCTCATTTACAGATGAGGAGCATCAGAGTCAGAAGGTTATACCCGCCAAACCTAGATTTGGCAGAGCTGGGATTTAAATCCACTATTAATGGATACTCCATGACACTAGTTAGTCCCATCTCCTCAAACTTTGAAAAAAACCCCCAGATATGAGCTTACTCAAGTTTAAATCAATTTTGAAGTCATAAATAACAAGCCAAGCAAAATGAAGTAGAAATGAATACATTGTGCCAAAGACACATTCCATCTTTTAATAGTTTCATTGAAAGAGTAAACCCTGGGATCCAAACAAGTTTGTCAGGCTTGTTACCAATCTGTCAGCTTGGTTTACATTTCCCCTGGATGCCAGACAGTTGGAATATGCTATGTGCCTTCCTTATTTTGCTTTAAGATAGTTTTGGAGAAGAATGCCCTGCTAGACAGTGCAAAGTGCAAAACCCACAGTAGGTTGAATTCTATCCCTGGCTTCTTCTCATCCTGAAACTTCCAATGCTTGAGTTGCCAGCACTCTTTTCATTATTATAAATTCCACTGAGCCTCTGCGCCCTTGTTAAATGAAGGTTAACCCAGTGGGAAAAATGAATTTGGGGTTGTGAAAGATGGTTGATTTAACATCCAGAGTTTAGTTAACCTAAAGTTCAACCCATTTACTTACTCATTTATAAACAAAACAGAATAGAAAACCTGGCCTATTGGTTTAATCCATATCTCACTATGCTAGAAGATCCTTTCTATATCCCAATTTATATAAATTTTCTAGTTATATTGCCTACTCTTAATACTTAACCTAACAAGTTCCTCTTGGTCAGACTATAAATTAAAAAAAATGTAGGTCTATTTAAAATGTTCAGACTCTATTTTTCACACTTAGAAAAGTGAAATTATTTCTTATTTAATTGTAAGTTCCTGTCTTAAAAGAAATAAGATCTCTAAAAATGATACTGTTAAGAGGATCAAATAGCTTGGCAAGATATCATCTTTGTGAGTTTTCCTTAACAGAAAGTTATCTAAATATTTTTTATTTTACCTTTATAATTTCACAGAATATGTGAATAAAAGAAAACTAAAAGTAACATCCTATAATAATTAGTCTTAATATGTGAAGAAAATTTCAACATGTTGTAAGGAAGACTTGAAACTGCAAAAGGATTGAAAATTCTGGGTCTTTTTTTAACAGCCTAGGAATAAGCTGTTCTAATAAATAATTATCATCAATGTACTATATAGATTTAAATATTTTCAAAAATTAGCATTTCCTAGACACTGAAGTGATTTGGAAAATATAACTTATTCTCTATTTGATAAATCAGAAGGTATTTTAAAATTTTGAACGTTTTCAAAGGCTACCACAATAAACACCATTCAACACAATTTATCTTGTTACTGCCAACATACGAACATCTTTATTAAGACAAATGCCAAGTTAACAGAAAAAGCCAGTATGCAATATTTCACCATAACTTACATATAACATTTCGAAATATGTATACCCCTATTTTATATTTGCATTAAAGTATATCACTGAGAAATAACTATTTCAGTGGTCATGAACCTCCATACTCTACTGCTAATCAAAATGCAACTACGTATGATTTTTTGCTCTCTATATGTTTTTATTACAAAAGTGGGATTTGGCGTGACAGTCATATTCCTTTCTGAAATCACCATGTAACATTAAGAGCCAAACAAGTTAAGAGCCGTATTCCAAATACAGGAAAGCAAATCTAAGAGATTTAATATTTTTCAATCTGTTTAAGCAGAGGAATCTTCCCATTCAACTTACAATTGTCAAGAAAGTAACTAATTTTTCTACAAAACTAGAAACAAAAAAAAATCTGTTTTTAAAACTATTTGAAGTCATTATGAATCTTGAAAGAAATGTACTTTTGCAATGTTACACAAGCATCCTTAAGTCTTTCATTTTGAGAGGTTGAAGGATTTATCTAGTAACTAACATTGATGTATTGACTATGAAGTACAGCTGTTGTATAAATGGACCTCACTAATGCAGTTGGTAGCATTCATTGAATGCGCTAACACCAACCAAACATTAAAACATAAATACTGACTGAAACATATACTTCCATTATATTTATATAAAAACCCACACATTCTTATTTTTGCCCTAGAAAAATGTCTAGAATGTTAATTTCCTTTGTAATAAAAAATAATTGGTTGGGAAATTAATTTTAAGGCAGGGAATAATAAGAACATTCTGCATATCAAATGCATCCAAGAGAACAACTTAAAAAACTCACAGCTTCCTAATTATAAAACAATGATGACAAAAATCAGAACTGCCATAGAAGCATTGAAGAATTTCATGAGACCAGTTATCCAGGAAGAAGTTATATACCTGTGTTTCTGCAATGGCTGCATAATTGACATGTGTACTAGCTATGGTTTCATCATCCCCATTGTCACATAAACTACCTATTTTTATCTTGGTTTCCTAAAGCCCACCTTCAAAATATATTTTTATTAGAATATGATTATAATTTTGAAAATCCCCTCTTATAAGAGTGTCATTAGCTTTAAAATATATTAACTAATATTCAAAAATTAAAAATAAAACATACTAATATTATCTTGCTATTTCCTGTTCTTTATTTTTGAGTAGGTAATTCATTCACATCATACAAAGTTGAGAAGTTAATAATATTTTACAAATTTCTAAGTATTATTGGGAGACATGACTATGCCCTAAGCAAGTTCTAAAAATAGTAAATTCCATTAATATCATGTCTTTCTCCTCCTCCACATCTAGTTATGATATTTTAGCTCTCTAGTGTAAACTCCGTATATGCATCTTCAGTATTTTGAGGCACTGCAATAACCAATATGCATAATTTTATTATGACATGATTTATAAACTAGAAAACATTTAAATTTGTATCTACGGACTTATGTCATCTCTTTATTCTAATGTGTTACCCCTTCTGGCCACCAAAATGGCTACTAAAATAAGTTGCTTCTCCATCTCATGTGTGGAATAAAGAATGTAATATAAAATAAGGCAGGGGGAGGTTTGTTAAGAAAAATGTGATAGTATTGAAAACATACCCAGTTTTAAGATTTTTATTACAAAAATAAGTTTGCCTTAAAATGTTTTAAATAAAACCATACCATGAAAAACAAATTAAAGATAAATTTAGAAAGCACTAAATCCAGCATACAGTCCAAACCTACCCTATTATAGATAAGGAGATTTAGCCCAGGGAAATTAAGCAGCTTTCTCAAGGTCAGGTATCTAATTAGTGAAAGATCTGAAACTGGAATGCAGTGTCTGGACCTCCAATTCTAATATCATTTTGCAGTCAAAATTATTTCCACTGATGCACAGAGCCTTTGAATGTCTTGTAAAGATGGTATATATTGAAATTATAAATAGGGGGTTCTCTCAGATCTTTGTGGTAATAAATAAATACAGAGGTGTATGAAAGAATTAAAGAAATTCATAGATGATATACTCACAATAATTTAAGAAATAAAAGTAGGGATATTTGCTGACTACTATAAAAATTTTCCCCCAGATATGCCCTCTCCACTCTATTGAGACTGAACTCTCTAAAGTAATGGCCACACCCAATGAATTTACCTAAAGATTGACTGTCCCTGGATGCTGACTAGCCCCACCCCCTGCCTTCTGTGACACAATCTTGTCTGGGGATCTTTTGGTTTCTTTTTTTAGCCTCACTCCCTCCCTGCTTCCATAATTATAGCTTTTCCTTAAGGCCTCCTGCTATGCTCTCAAACTTCTTACTTACCATGTTTCATAAATTTTTCCTAGTTCTCTGTAGAGGCTTCCAGAGTTTCCTTCTCCTTCTCTTTTGCTGACCTTCATCCTGGGTTATGTTTCCAACTGCTCAGTGAGAATCTCCCTTTGAATGTCCTGAGAAAGTGCCTCAAGTTCAACTTGTATAATGATGAATTTCTTTTTTTCCCCTTAAGGAAAGATCCCTCTCCTGAATTCCATGTTTTTTTTGTACTTCCAATAAATCAAGACCAAAACCCTGGAGTCTTCTTTGATCTTTTAATCTGTTTCCAACACATAACCCATCCGTCCGTAAACTTTATGAACTTTTTTGTGTGTGATTTACTTCATGCCTCTCTTCTTTCCCTATTTCAGTTGCCTCTCTATCGTCTATATTACCTAATTTTGGACTATGGCATAAGCATATGAAATCTTTCCATGTGTCTCCTGCCTCCCGGCTCCCACCTAGGTTAATAGACCCATTCATATTACCTTCAGATGAGTCTTGGTAAAGGGCACTTTAAATCCCCTGGAAGTCTCTTATTCTAACTCTTCCAATTCCCTCACTATATTCAAAGCCTTTTGCCTGTCATTGAAGGCCATAAACAACCCTCTATTTTCTCGTCTTCCATGCAATCTTTGAGCTTTAAGGCCTGCCACTGCACAACCAAAATCAAGTGAAACTGAGAGAGGAGCAGTGGCACAGTGGCTCACGCCAGTAATCCCAGCACTTTGGGGGCTGAGGTGGGAGGATCACTTGAGTTTAGGATTTTGAGACCAACCTGGACAACATAGTGAGACCCTGTCTCTACAAAAAATTTAAAAATTATCTGAGTATGGCTGTGTGTGCTGTGATCCTAGCTACTCAGGAGGCTGAGGCAGGAGGATCTCTTGAGCCCAGGAGTTCAAGGTTGCAGTGAGCTGTGATCATGCCACTGCACTCCAGCTTGGGCAACAGAGTGAGACCCTGTGTCTAAAGTAAATAAATAAATAGACAAATAAACAAACAACTAAATAAAAATAAAAGTGAGCCTCGCAAAAGATTTAGTCTTGAACCACTTTCTCCAACCCATCTCACTTGATTCGTTCTGGCCTGCTTCTGATCTTTGCAGCATTTGCCTTGCAATTAAACTTCCCTAGACCTGATACTTCTTACCATTCCTTTGCTTCTCAGCCTTTCAATCACTTCTCTTCAAGTCTTTCTCCTTGACTGCTATGGTTAGCCATGCAAAATAAACATTCTTCTTTATTCTGGAGTGTTCAAACTTGCCACAATACTCCCACATTCTTTTTCCACTATCTACTCTATGGTTTGCTCTGTTTGCTCAAAAACTCTCTAGACAACTTCTTCTGGCCATGACCCCTCATTCCTGGACACATAAGGAATGTAATGCCTATGCAATGTCCCTTTGTATGCTAAAGCATCTGCATCTTTGATTTCGGTCAACAGGATGATTTCCCCAACTTTCTTTGTTGACTCCATTTTTGACTCACTTTAGTGCCCATGAAAATTACCTAAGACATCACCCAAAAGAACACTTCCTTTGAAATGTGATGGCAGCATTATTAAATAGAAATATAATGTGATCCACACATGTAAGCTGGTTATCTAATTTAAAAATTTTAGTAGCCACATTATAAAAGTAAAAAGAAATAGATAAAATTAATTTTAGATTTTGTTTTACCCAACATACTAAAAAATCATCATTGAAACATAAAATTAATACTAAAAATATTAATGCAATGTTTTTGCACTTTTTTTCATTTTAAGTCTTCAAAATCTAGTGTGTATTTTGCAGTTGTAACAAACTGAATTCTGACTAGCCACATTTCAAATGCTCAATAGCCACATGTGGTTTGTGGTTACCATAACGGACAATATAGGTCTGTCACGATTGTTAATTTGTTTGGTATTTGGCATATGCTGGTTTGAAAAGTTAATTAATTTTCATTAATAGATGACTAGACTCTAGATTATCAGCTCCTAGCTAGTGCCAGGATATAAGTACTCAGTGCTGGGGCACAAACAACTTGATAGAAAACAGCATCATGTAAAGAAGCTGTAAATAAAACACTGTGGTAAAGATTAAAACAGAAATGGAGACACAAGGCTGGGCTGGCTCCAGAGCTCCCCACACTTCCCCTCTACCTCTCAGACCTGCCTCCATTAAGTTCTGCACCCAAGAAAGAGAGGTACCAGCCAAATAATTCTTTAAAACTATTAATAATTATAAACATGATACATGCTAAAAAAAAAAAAAGGAGTACTCAGGATCTCAGAACTGAGGAAAACTCACTGGGTATGCAAATTAAATTTGAAATGAGAACTGAAGGGAGTGTAAGACAAAAGGAAATAGGGAAAGGGAAGAGTGTTCTAAGCAAAAAGAACAGCTAGTACAAAGGCTCTGAAGTAGAAAGAAATCAAGAAATGACGCTGAGAAGCTTCCTAGAGCCTAAAGCCTGAGCATGTTCTTGGCTTAATACACAAGGCTTCATTTAAAACTTGAAGCAAGTCAAAAGCAGTGAAAATACAGTCCCATCTGCTTATTTTTGCCTTGTTGACTGAGCTTTTGGTGTAATATCTAAAAAAATCATTGCAAAGACCAGTATCAAGGAGTTTTGCCCTTACGTTTTCTTCTATTAGTTTTACAGTTTCAAGGGTTATGTTTATATCTTTAATTTGTTTGAGTTTATTTTTGTGTATGGTCTAAGATAAGTGTCCAGTTTCATTCTTTGGCATGTGGATATCCAGTTTTTTCAACAAAATTTATTGAAAAGACTACTCTTTACCTATTGTGTTTTCTTGGTGGCCTCATCGAAAATTAGTTGATTGTTTATGCTTGAGTTTATTTCTGGACTCTCTATTCTGTTGCAGTGATCTATGTGTCTGTTTTTATGCCATTTTCCTATTGTTTTGATAACCATAGCTTTGAAATCAGAAAGCATTATGCCTCCAACTTTGTTTTTCATTCTCAAGATGATTTGGGCTATTCAGAACCTTTTGTGGTCCCACATAAATTTTAGATTTTTTTTCTATTACTATGAAAAATGTCATTGAAATTTTGAAAGAGATTGCGTTGAATCTGTATAATGTTTTGGGTAGTATGGACATTTTAACAGTATTAATTCTTCTAATCCATGATCATGGGATATCTTTCAATTTATTTGTGTCTTCTTCAATTTCTTTCATCAGTGTTTTCTAGATTTCAGTTTAGAAGTGTTTCACTTTCTTGGTTACATTTATTCCTAAGTATTTTAACTTTTGATGTTATTATAAGTGGGATTGTTTTCTTAATTTATTTTTTGATAGACCATTATTAATGTAAGAAATGCAACTAATTTTTGTATGTTGATTTTGCATCCTGCTTCTTTGCTTCATTCACTTATTAGTTTTAACAGGTTTTGTTAGGGTTACGGTTTTCTACGTATAGGATCATGTCATTTGCAAATAGAGACAATTTTGCTTTTTGCTTTCCAATTTGGATGCCTTTTATTTCTTTTTCTTGTCTAATTATTCTTTGCTAGTACTTCTAATACTATGTTAAACAGAAGTGGCAAGAGTGGTTATCCATCCCTGGCACCTGATCTTAGAAGAAAAACTTTCAGTTTTTTTCTCAGTGATTATATTAGCTGTGAGCTTTTCAGAAATGGCCTTTATTATGTTGAGAAAATTTCCTTCTATATTTTGAGAGTTTTTAACATGAATGAATGTTGAACCACATCAAACTAAACAGTTTCTGCACAGTAAAGAAAATAATCAGTGAAATGAAAAGTCAACCTATAGACTAGGAGAAAATATTTGCAAACCATGTATATAATAAGGGATTAATACTCGAAGTATAAAGGAAGTCACGCAACTCAATGTTTTTCAAAAATCCAAATAACTCAATTTAAAAATGGGCAAAGTACCTGAGTAGACATTTTCCCAAAGAAGACATAAAAATGGCGAACACATGTATTAAAAGGGGCTTGATAGTCATCATCAGAAAAATGAGAAACAAAAGCACAGTGAGATATCACCCCTGCACCTTTTAGGATAGCTATTATAAAAACAAAGAAGAGGTAACAAGTATCGGTAAGGGTGTGGAGAAAAGGGAACCTTTGTGCACAGTTGATGTGAATGTAAATTGGTACAGCCATTAGGAAAAACAGCATGAAAGTTCCTCAAAAAAATTAAAAATAGAATTACATGACCCAGCAATCCCTCTGCTGTGTATATACACAAAGGAAATGAAATCAGCATCTTGTGGAGATGTCTGCACTCCCATATCCATCATAGCGTTATTCACAATAGCCAAGCTATGGAAACAACCTAAGTGTCCCTGGAAAGATGAATGGATAAAGAAATTGTGGTATATAAATACAGTGAAATATTATTCAGCCTTAAAAAAGAAGGAGATTCACAACAACATGGACAAACCTGTAGGACGTTGTGCTAAGTAAAATAAGCCAGATACAGAGAGACAAATACTGCATGATCTCACTTACATGTGGAATCTAAACATAAGTTGAATACGTAGAAATAGAGAGTAGAATAGTGGTTACCAGCAAGGAGGGGGAGGAAGTAGGGAAATAAGGAAATATGGGTCAACACAAAGTTGCAATTATGTAGCATGACTAGTCTGGACATCTAATACACAGCAGGAGGACTATAGTTAATAACATGGTATCATATACTGAAAGTTTGCTCTTAACCATAAACACAAACACACACACACACACACACACACACGACAACCATGGAAGGTGATGGCTGTGTTGATTTGCTTACCTACAGTAATCATTTCACTGCGTATATGTATGTCAAAACATCATGCTGTACGTTTTAAATATATATAATTTAAAAAAGCTGAGAAAATGTGCCTGTGCCATTTGGGGAACTCCTATGAGTGGACACATCACAAAGTTAGGGGCTAAGGTTTAAAAAAGCATCTGGATTGTGTCTTAATGAGTTTTTTCCAGGTTTTATACTCTTTCCAATTCCATAACATTTGGGAGATATGACAGAGCTAAATTTTCTGCATTCTCTCCCCCAAAATAGGGTTTTTGTGAGGTAACATCTGAGAGAGAGTGAAGTCAGTCCCACCTGATTCATATTTGAGAAATCAGAAATGCTATAGTATCATGTCTAATCCTGAGCAGTTCCTCAATTAATTCTCTTGTTATTAAGCATTTTAAAAAATAATGGAAGAAGAGTTAGCCCTGTATCCTAGAAACCCCTAGTGAATATGAACAGGAAAACTAAGAATAGAACTAAAGACAAATAAAGCATCTATATCAAAGTCCTAACTTTTCCAAAGTTCCAATTAAGTAAATGTGACAGAAAAATTCATGACAATGCTGCTATAGTTAATTTATTTTTAACTTGCATCTCCTACACTCCCAAAATCAATGGAAAAATCTCTAACGGTTGCACTGGTGTGATCACAAAAGAAAAAAAAAACGGTTTCTATTTTTGAGTTCCTGCTTCCTATTATTCAGACGCACTTTGCAATTTTTTCTCCACAGTTTGAATGTTGGTTGCTGCTCTGTTACTTAGCCAACATTGCATGATTTTAATTGAGTGTGGCTGTGCCTAAGAGGGAAAGGACACCAAGTTTGTAAAGCAAACATTATACCGGCACAGTACAGCTCAAAGCTTGTTAGTTGTTTTCCTGGCTGATTTAAGATTTCCACAGATGTTAGAAACTGAATCATTATAGAATCAAAGTCCCATTAAAACGCTCTATTTATCACACTGAATCAATAAGATGCTCTAAGTTAATACTGGTTTCCCAACACAATGAATCAATGGAATATTTTGCAGTTATATATTCAATTCCTTGTTCAGTTGTATTGGGAGTTTATTCAAGGATTACATAATCACTCAATTAGCCTACTATTCTGGGTCCAGAACTCCTGGGACACTTTCCAACACATTTTTCTCCTTCATCAAGATAGTTTATTACTAACTCATTATATAACCTAACAGACTAAGTGATTATTGAAACAACTTTTTTCTCCATGGAATTAAAAATCCACCAAAATTTAAATAAATAAAAATTCGCTTTATTCTTATAAATACAATAGACCAGCAGTAACCACAACTCCAATACAGTTAACAATAACAATAGTGACCAAATAAAGCATAAACTGAGTACTACCCAAAAGCCTTTCCTCATTCTTTGCCAACAGGACCCTGATTTTTTTTAATTTGATGATAAGTTTTAAAATACACACTTTAAACTCCCTTGTAGCTGAGGGTGACCATGTGTTCTAGGCAATAAAACATAGTCTGAATTTCTTAGTGAAGTTTCCAGGAAAGCTATTGGTTCCTGACTGTTTAAAAAAAGAGAAAAGAAAAAGGAGAGAGAAAGAAAAGACTTTCCCTTTTTCCTGCCTGGCACTGAGAAATGGTGGTGGTGGCTGGCTGTGAAGTGACAATTCTGCAGTATTGAAGGGAAAACTTTGAGCTACAAAAGGTAGACCAAGAAACAAGATTATCTGCATCCTTGATTCCTTATGAGCAGCTGTGCCTCGGTCCTGGACTTCCTTCTCTCAGATGTCTTACTATTTGAGAAGAAATCCCTTTACGTTCAAAGAAGAGTGGTCAAAACTTGTGACATGAGGCTGAAAGAAATCCAAGTGATATACAGTTGACCCTTGAACAACATGGGTTTGAACTCAAAGGGTCCATTTACATGCAGATTTTCCTCTGCCTCTGCCACCCCTGAGACAGCAAGAACAATCTCTCCCCTTCCTCCTCCTCCTCAGCCTACTCCACATGAAGACTGCAAGGATGAGGACCTTTATGATGATCCACTTCCACTTAATGAACAGTAAACCTATTTCTTCTACTTCATGATTTTCTTAATAACATTTTTCCTCTAGCTTACATTATTGTAAGAATGCAGTGTATATTAATAATACACGTAACCTACAAAATATGTGTTAGTCAACCGTTCATGTTGTTGGTAGCTATGTTTTTGGGGAGTCAAAATTTTGAACAAATTTTTGACCCCATGGAGGGTCAGTGCCCCTAACCCCTGCATTGCTCAAGGGTCAACCGTAATACCTGCTCTCTGTGTCCAGTGCAGTTGTACTGCATAAACCCAGGGAGAATCATTGACTTCGTGATCTGTCCAAACAAGTGGCGCCATAGCTGCCAGACACTAAATGTGTTCTGAGGATTTAAAGATTAATGAAGTATGGATTCTGCCTTTCAGAATTACAACTTAATGATTGGAGACAAATTTGTAAACAGTTACAATATAATGCTACCTGTGAAGTCAGTGTTTCATGAAGTCATAAAGGGTGTTCCCTGGGAGAGCAATTGAGTTAAAATTATCTGTCATCTGTAAGTTTGGAAAACTTACTATATCTTAAAGGCTAGGAGGAGTCTTGTAGCAAAAAGGCTATTTAACTGTCTTTGACCTACTGTTTCTTAAGACTATCTAATAATGAAGCCATTTTTTCCCCCCAGGCAGCACCTCTTAGTGTTCAAAGAAACATACTTGAGGAAATGTTGTGCTAAGTGATTTAATAAAGTTATAATCTTAGGGCTGTGGCAAAATGGTATCTGTGAAAATAATTCAGCTCTATTTTAATTATTCAAAAATAGTCCTTTTTTTAAAAACTGCTGTGAGTTAAATTGTGTCCCCACAAAAGATATGGTGAAGCCCTAACCCTTGATACCTTGAATGTGACCATATTTGAAAACAGAATCTTGGCAGATATAACTAAGATATAACTTAAGCTGAGGTCATACTGGATTAGGGTGAGTTCTAAATCCATACACTGGTTCCTTTATAAGAAAATCACTGGTGTCCTTGTGAGAAGAACAGAGGACACACAGACACACAGAGCGGAAGGCGATGTGATGACAGAGGCAGAGATCGAAGTGATACAGCTGCCAGCCAAGGAGCACCAGGATTGCTGGCGAGCACCAGAAGCTCAGAGAGAGCCATAGAGCAGACTCTCCCTTTGAGCCCCCCGGAAAAGAACAAGGCTGGATGACACCTTGATTTGGACTTAGGGCCTGGGGGGCTCTAAGGGAATTAATTTCTATTGTTTTAAGCCACATACTTTGTGGTACTTCATTATTTCAGCCCTAGGAAACTGATAAAACATCATACTTCCTATTTGGCTTCTCTCAATTCTATTTGTTCTTGAAATTTTTCTCGGTACTTTCCATCCAGTGTAGCAGCTGCAAGATGGGAAAGGAAAGGTCTGAAGTCCAGAAGAATTTGAGCCCTGACTCAAACTATTTTTAACTCTGAATTTAGGCCAGTTACCTAGAGGATCTGAGTCTGTTTTCTCAAAAATGATAAAAACTTTCATCCATTCATCAACAAATATTGATTGAGCCGTAACTGTGCAAGGCACTATGCAAGGTACGCAGGTAGATATTACATAGGCAATTACTAAATCCTACAAAGAAAAAGCATGTGCTAAAAGAGGGCATAACCTGATCATATAAGCTAGTTTTGGAGGTGATTTTGAGGATTAAATGACAGATACATGAATGTACTTTATCATCTGTACCTCCAAATACAAACAAAGGTATTATTATAAATATGATTAAATGAATTAATGAGAATTGTCCTTGTTCCCTCTGGTCAAACTGGTAAATAATAGGTGGTGGGATTTCAAAGAACTGGCAGGAAAAACTCCAGGGGATACGATATGAGAGATTTATGAATTTATTCATCATTCATTCAACAAAGTAGATCTGTTCATGCTCTTCATAGACTCAGCCAAAGCCCATCTAGCATGTATTACATTTAAATTAGATGATTGATCATTATTTCCTTTTTCCTCCAAAGGAAGATAAAAGAGTCATGTTTACTCAGTAAGTGGTACACACAGGAAATAATATTGGTAGAAAGATAAAAGGGAGGTAAATTGGCTATTGGTGTTATGTTGGCAAAACATGTAATAGAATAGAAGAGAATAAGTTGCGTTATATGAAATATCTTTGCAGTCATGCAGCTGAATATCTGAAAGTTCAAGTCACTGGTACTTGCATGTGCATAGATGAAGGTGTAAAGAATCCTCATCAGCAGACCTGTCAAGGGTTATCTTCTGATTCCTCTTGGGACTTCCCAGCCATGTGAAGGACCACTTCCTTGGCATTCAGAAGACTTGACTTTCCACCTCTCAAAAAGTGAGCAGCCAGGAGTTTTCCATGTGAGGATAAGTACTGTCCTATTAAAACTTTATGAAGTGACAGGGAGCCCTCTTCTTTTAGAAAGAAAGAGTCATGCGGTCATGTGGCTACTCGGTATTAAAATTCCCACGCAGGTACATTAGTGCTCATTCTTAAATAAGGACTGCCTTGGAGTATGGAAGGAGTCATGGAGAAAGAGCCCTGGCTGTGCGTTTTGAGAAGCTGATCTACGGGCCCAACTCTGGGACTTTCTAGTTCCATGGGTCAATAAATGCCTCCTCCCTCACTTTTCCCCCCAAAGTTTAAAAAAAAATGACACAAGAATAAATACTGAAATAATGATTGTATGTGTTTATGTCAATAAATACACAAAGCTTTGAATTCGCGTTTTAAATACTGTTCATTATAAAGACATATCTTGCTTTTACAGAATTTAGTACATTAAAAGTTTTCAACATCACAACCAACATTTTTCAAGACATAAATTTTATTCTTAAAAATATTCAAATTGAATGTCTTTCATCCATTCAAGATTCAAAGAAAAGGAATCATAACTTCAAACCTTGCCAGCAGTAATTAAAAATAAACCACCTAATCAGCAAGAGGAGATTTGTTTCAAGGACTTGGAGGGAATTTTGGCAAACAAGGCTCATCTGTTTAATCAGCATGAAAAAATTGTGAGGGAAGTATAATGATGTGGATAGCATTTGACTTATATTTATGTCTACTCCAAACCATCTTCTATATTCATAAATTGTCCTAAAACTATCCACACCTCTGGTTTTTCTGCCATGATATATCCTGAACACCAGACCCTTCTCTTTAATACTCCCATGGTAGTTCTCTTAGGGTCGAGTTGTCCAGCTGAAACCAAAGTCGGTTAATATGGTGTGACTATGGGAAAGATAGGATTGAACAGTAAGACACAGTTTGAGTGCCAGTACATTCTACTCAGAGATGACAAACGTATGGAAGGAAATATGAACATTTCAAGAAAACATGAGGACTGAAAACAGGATCTAGAAGGATCTAGTAACTTATGTATATTCATACACATATATAGTCATCTAAAAAGACATGTAAATATGACGCCCAATTCATTGTTTCAAACCCCTAACTTCAATTATAGAGTGTCAGTGTTGAAAGAATGCGAGAGATCATCTAGCTCATTTTTCTCATTTCACAGGTGAGTAAACAAGGGCAGGAAAGGCAAGATTACTTATCAAGGACACAGAGTGTGCAGAATTGGCTGGAGCTGGTGAGCCCATCGTTAGGGTGGGAGCCTAGACATGGGTTAGTGAGAGGAAGAAGAATCTGCCCTGGAAATATTATGCTCCTGGAGAAAGCCCTTCCCCTTTCCTTTCTCCCTTTTGTGGGCCAGGTGCTCACCACCCTGGATATCACTAGCCACGTGGGTTCTCTCCAGAATGCTCTTACTGACAATCCAAGGGTGTTCTGTTTGCTTTTTTTTTTTTTTACTAGAAGCAGGAATGTCAACTAACAGTAAACCCCAGTAAATCTTTACTCCTCATCTGTGTTTGTCCAGCATTTGCAAAGACATGCTCCTTTCTTTTACGGTATTTGATTGCTTGACTAGAATCTAGAGTTTTTTCATTCTCTTTAGTTCATGGTTTTCCTCTTACACACTTAAAATACTACATTGTTCAAAAAAATGTAATTAAAAATGTACATGAAGCAAACTAAAGTCTTGATTTACATATCAACTTTAAAGTGTTTTTTTTTTTGTCAACTGCCCATAGCTGTCTTTTAAAAATGTGATTTTTGAATTCAGTATCATCAGCACAATAAATAAGGACATAGGAACAGAGCTGGTGTGTTTTGAGGCCCCTTGGCTTGAGAGGTGTTTTGTCTTCTTACTTTTTCTCCTGAGGCTCACGCTTTGAAGAGAACAAAGTAGTTCTGGAGTTTCTCTCCCTTTCCCAGAGTCATTATTATCTGAAGAGCAAAGAATATAAAGCAGAATGTTGCTTCACTGCAGCACTTCTCAATCTTTCATGCCTGTTTCATCTTGTGGTAGTGGTGGCAATGTTCCAGGCTATGGGGAAAATAGGCTCTTACATGCAGTGCTTAAGCAAAGAGCAATTTGTTAATACTAACGCAGATGAGTACACAGGAACGAAAAGAAATAAACAAAAGGAAGAAGCCCTTTAGGCATGCTCGCAACAATAAAGCCACTACTCCCTCAAGAGCCACTCTTAGGAAACAGCTTTCCCGCTTAGACCCCTTGTCCCTAAAATTTCACACCTCTATTGCTTTTTTTCTCCCAGCCCCTGTTTATTCCTAGGTGAACTGGCTCACCTAGGAATAAACTGGCTCACCGGGCAGTCACAAAAGAAGATTATAATCCGACATACATAAAATATGTTACTTACTGAACTCACATCAGATACAATTGCTTTATGGAGATTATAAAATTTGAAATAGGTTTAGCTTTTCAGGCTTGCAATACAAATTCAACATAAAAATGCTTATCTGATGATTTTTATTTAGCCAATCATTAAGGAGAGAAAATTAGAAGGAACAATTTTTTCCTCAGGTAGCAGACAATTACCCTTTTCACACAAAACTTTTTTTTAACTTTAACATATTTTAAGTGGAAATCTTTCTAAAATACATAACAGGTTTCTATGATTCTACCCACAGGGCAAACAAAACATACTTTAATTCTTTACTAGTGTCAGGATTATCAAAGGGAGTCCTGGCCTTCCATATGAAGACATTTCTTTATCACAGAGCAGCATGGCCTCTCCTAAGTGAACCGGGTCAGCCGGGCAGCAGCCAGCTAGGAGAAAGGGATTCCCCTGAGTCTCTGGGCCACTGGTTATCAGACACTTGGCATGAGGACAGTCAAATGGAGCCCTGACATGATTGTTCTCAGAAGTTCTGGGAAAGAGTCCTATTTAACTCCTCCAGAGCAAAGACTTGGCATACAACCACAGACACACCCAGAATTACAGACGGGGCTGTCTCATGATTCTGTGGGAGGTTTGCTTCTTTACTTGGTTTGTGCTGCAGTATGTCATTTACTGCCCGCAACTTGGTGAAAGAGAACTTCTCTGGGCTCCTTGCTAAGTGTGTACACACAACGCCAAACCGAGTCTTCTGAGTGCCAAGTATAATTCATAAAGGACAGAGAAGTAAGGTAATCTATTCCTTAAAAATACCTGAGTAATACAACCCAAAAATGCGCCCTACCTCCAAACCTATGAATATTTGAAGTAAATGTAATAATCTCTACCCTTGAATCAAATGGGTAAAGTTATAAACATAGTTTAAAGGACTAAAAAATAATCCAAACTCAGTCATGGAAACAATTGCTTTATGATTTGGGGTAAAGGGTTAATCTTTGAAGAATACAGATAATTAAAATCTCCACAAGAGAGATACTAATTTAAACTCCTTCACATTCTTGAGTATAAGTATGTTTTGCTGACAGACATTGATAATAACATTTAAGAAAACATTATGAACAAAACAAGATTTACAAAGATTATAATCCACATTACCAAACATTCCTTTCCCAAATTCTGGCATTGTATACTGCTTTCTTTTTTTAATACTAGGTGCAGTTTATAATACTTTAATAATTTTCCAAATCCTGTCATGTCTTCTCTTTTCCTAGTAAATGAAGCCCATTTGCCTCATCTCAGCAATTTTAAGCTTCTCCATTCTATGGCCCCAATTTAGCTTTCCGACAGAATTTCTGATCTTCATTATACAAAACCTATGTTCTCATATTATTATACCTTTCATTATTTTTTGAGAAAGCTTTTCACTGTTCTCACACCATTTTTAATGTCACCTTCTACATGAGGTTTCTGTGACTCCTTCAAACAAAAGGGAGTGGTGCTTCATCTGAATTTCTGTAGGCCCTTGTACTTTGCATGTGGCATATATCATGCATTTTCCTGTGTTATTATCTGCATGCATCTTATCTCACTTACTAGCTTGTAAGTAACTCAAAGGCAGAATATGGGTTATCTGCCCATGTGGGTATCATTCATAGCACCTAGCACAATGTCTGTATATACAAAATGCAAGATAATAGAATGATATTACATATGTATGCATCAGATCCCTTTCAGCTGCAACATAACAGAAACCCGCTTCAAACTGGCTTAGTTTCTAAAGGGGAAATTTATTGAATCATATAAATGGGCAGTACGGAGATGATCACAAGCGTAAAAGGACTGAGGAGCTCAAAGAATGTCATTACAGTTCTCTCTCTCCATCTTTGTTCTTTCTTTATCTATTTGACTTCATTTTTCAAAGAGATATTTTCCACATTGTGGTCAAGAAAGGCACCAGCAGCCTCAGGTCACATACTCCAAGAAAGACAACCATTGGCTTTGCCTGAGTTTCTTACAGTCACACCAGATATAGAATGAGAGCGTAGTTTCTCGTGGAACACAAAGAGAAATGATAAGAAATCATGCTGGATAGCAGTAGACAGCTTTTGTAGTAAAAAACTACAAAGTTACACTATAAATTATTAATTGAGTTGACTCTTTAAGAACCTTACAGATTAGCATAACGAAGAAAAAAAAGAACCTTACAGATTAACATAAGGGCTAGCTTTACAATTTTTAAATTTTAGTGAAACTTTTATATAAACATGCATATATTATGTGATTTTGTATTATGTTCAAGGGATACAAATGGTATAAAGGCCAAAATTTTAACTACTAAGGTATCACCGTCTAGGTGCTTGACAAAATGTCAGGAATGACAAATGGATGAATATAATAAATGATATTAGCCAAGTGTTAAATATTGTAGCACAGATTATCACTTTAATAATATTGAAGGAAAGAAAGAATGATTGTGGAATAGAATAGTCACTGAAGATTTTTATGGGGGTGGTGAAACTGTTTTGATTAAAGAAAGATGAGTTGTTCTTGAATTGTTGGAAGAGCGTAGGAAGGAAAACAGTGGAAGGAAAGAGAATGAAGTGGTCTAGAAGTAAGCATTCTATTTGCAGAGACATAACTGTAGACTCACTTAAGGAGAATTCATGTTTGAAATAAGACTAGGTTGTTATAATGAGGTTAGCTTA
Source organism: Lepilemur ruficaudatus (assembly GCA_963574885.1). NCBI lineage: Eukaryota > Metazoa > Chordata > Mammalia > Primates > Lepilemuridae > Lepilemur > Lepilemur ruficaudatus. Next base: position 44,048 of record CAUYRT010003690.1, on the reverse strand, counting down.
AATAAGGTTTTCAATACTGGGTTTATGAGTTTGAACTTGATCTAGTTATTACAATTTCGCTATATATAGGTTTTAAGAATGGAAATGGCAATCCAGCTGTATGTCATGACATAAGAGGGGGACAGAGCTGGGATGTTTCTGCTGTGAAATGGGAGCCACCACTCACATTTATGCGGGTTGATGTGGCACAAAACCCTAGTGAGCACTGATCCCATTGCAGTAGGAATGAGGCCTCCTAAGACTGTGCAGTGCATAATCCTTCTAATGATATACGGTTCATCTAGATGACTTTCAAGAAACACAAAACATATGAATTTGACCAGGGAGGAAGATAGGTAGGTGCTAGGTAGAAGTTAGAGGGGAGGTTGAAGAGAAAAATGAAGTTTAGATTATATGGTACCTTGAATGTTAGGCTAAGAAATGTGGGTGCTAGCTTGTGTTTAATGGAGGGCAGAATTTGGGAAAGCCATTGACGAATTTTGAAAAGAACAGTAAAGTTGCAATCTGTGTTTTGGGAAAATTAAATTTAGGCTACTGGGTTCAGGATAGATTCAAGGGAAAGAAATTGGTAAAACAGAGAACTGTTGAAAGATTGTAGTGCAGAAAAAGGTGGACCATAGGATGGAAACAAAGGAGAGAACTGGGACGTATTTAAAAAAACAACAAGAAAGAGAGGCAAAGGAGGAATTGTGTGACTATCTTATAAAAGAAACATATATCTTGGGACTTTTTATAATAATAGGTAGAAAATAAAGGACAAAATTACTTCAGATTGTTCCCAATGACTATACTGCTGGAAATTTCATAGCTCTTAATAGTTTATATAGTGCTTTCCCATATATTATCTCATGTGAATATACTTTTTTAAATTATGAAATTATGCAATGTCCTAAACTTATATAAAAAAGTCGCATATGTAGAAAATAGAAAGTACTATCACCTGTAATAGAATGTGATGTAATATTGGAATAGCAAACTTACCTATGTTTATTTAGACCAACAAGAAATGAATGGGCAGTGATCTCAGCATGTCTAAAAGCAATCTTTTCATGGGTTCTGGATTCCATTCCTTTATGATTCTTCAGAAATCTTGTTCCCTATTTTTCCTTTTCCCATCAATGATCTTACCTTCAGCATTTTAAAAAGCCATTCTTTGACTTGATTTTCATTCTGTGTTAATTTTTCACTTTCCATCAATCTAAGCTGCTGACAGAGTAGTGTATGTTTCCTCCTCCTCTGTCCTATGTCACTTTTCAATCCATTCCACCTCTGCGATTGCTCTCCCTGTAGATAACACCAATCTGCTGCTTTCTATATCTATCAGACACTTTTCAATGTTTATCATATTTAACTTCTATGCAGTAGCTGATACAGTTTTCCTTTCTTTTGTTCCTGAAACTCCTGCCTTGGCTTCCTGGTCTCATCCTGCCTTAGTTATTTTGTCTCTGTGCCCTTAACTTTCTCCTATTTTTTCATGTTAATAACTTTCTGGAGTTCCATCCTTCACCCTCTGCTCTTTTCATTGTACACACTTTTCTGGGGAATTTCATCTACTCTCTAAAACTTGTATACTGGTAATGCTCAATTCTGTATCTTCAATCCAGATCCAAAGCCATATATTTATAATCGGATGCCTCACAAACATGCCCAGCACTGAACTTCTTATCTGTGCCTCAGATCTGTTTTTCCTTTTATATTCTCTTCAGAGTTTATGGATCCACCATTCACGCAAGGAGCTAAGGTAGAAAACAAGAAGTTGTCCTTGATTCTTTCTTTTATTTCATCCTCCACATTATGGTTAATTTTATGCGTCAATTTGACTGGGCCACAGGGTGCCCAGATATTTGGTTAAACATTATTCTGGGTAAGAGTGTGCCTGGGTGAGATTAATATCTGAATAAGTAGACTGAAAAAAGCAGATTGCTGGCCAGGTGTGGTGACTCACACCTGTAATCCTAGCACCCTGGGAGGCCGAGGCAGGAGGATCGGTTAAGCTCAGGAGTTGGAGACTAGCCTGAGAGAGAGCAAGACCCCCTCTCCACTAAAAAAATAGAAAAAAATTAGCGGGACAGCTAAAAATACATATATATATACATATATATATATGTGTGTATATATATATATATATATATATATATATATATATATATATATACACATATTAGCCAGGCATGGTGATACATGCCTATAGTCCCAGCTACTTGGGAGGCTGAGGCAGGAGGATCGCTTGAGCCCAAGAGTTTGAGGTTTCTATGAGCTAGGTTAATGCCAGGCCACTCTAGCCTGGGCAACAGAGTGAGACTCTGTCTCAAAAAAAAAAAAAAAGAAAGAAAAAAGCAGATTGCCTTCACCAAAGTGCCTCATCCTATCTAAAGAAGGCCTGAGTAGAATAAAAGGCCCAGTAAAAAAGGATTCTTTCTGTCTCCTTGTCTTCAAACTGAGATGTCAGTCTTCAAACTGAGACCTCAGTTTTCTTCTGCCTTCAGACTTAAAATCAGACAGGAACTTGCACTATCAGCTCTCCTGATTTGCAAACCCCTTCAGACTTAGCCTGGAACTATATACCATCAGCTCTCTTGGGTCTCCAGCTTGCAGACTGCAGATCTTGAACTTCTCAGCTTCCATAATCACATGATTGAATTCCTTATAGTGAATTTATTTCTGTAAAAAAAATATATATCCTATTTGCTCTGTTTCTTTGAAGAACCCATACTAATGCAGATTTTGGTACCAAGAGTGGTAGTAGAGGAACAGAATTTTAAGAATAAGTTTTCTGAATTGCTTCTGCGGTTTCTGGAATTGGCTTTTGCTATGATGCGAATGTGTCACTCCAAAATTCATATGTTGAAACTTAATCCTCAATGTGATAGTATTAAGAGGTGGAGACTTTTAGTCAAGCCCTCGTGAGTTGGATTTGTGCCTTTACAAATGAAACTGAAAGGAGTATGTTTGCTCCCTCTGTCACGTGAGGATGCATAAAGAAGGTGCCATCCTTGAAGGAGAGAGCAAGCCCTCATCACACACTGAATCCGTTGGCACCTTGATTTTGGACTTCCCAACCCACAGAACTGTGAGCAATGAATTTCTGTGGCTTATAAATTACCCAGACTAAGATATTTTGTTACAGCAGCCTAAACAAACTAAGACAGTTCTCTAATATGATCACATTTAAAAGATGATAATGACTCTATTTCAGTAGTAAAGAGATCAATGATAGTTTGTTATATAATCTGACAATAGAGATGTTCGAAATATCTCCTTTGGATACTCCTAATCAACCACTTATAAGAAGGAAAGAACTAGGTAACTGCGTATATGATACTTTCTAACAATTTTGGAAATATAACAGGCATAATAAAGTTGACTGATCACTTCTAATGGAGGTGGACAAAGTGATGAAAGAAAATGATAAGTTCAGAGATTCATATTCTCAGCTCAAGTGCATTTATATGATGTGAAATCTTCTACATGTGCCCTAAGGATTCTCTTATCTCATAGCTCTAGGGCTGAGATTGCTGAAAATAAAATGCAGACTCCCATCTTGTAATTGGCTAAATTACAACACAAGTTGAACTTCAAGTCTTGAAGGTTGTGTGCTGTTAAAGTGAGGGCATTGACTAGGAAAAACAGGGGTTCTATAAGTTAGAATAAGGATATATGGGAAGATCCCAATGAAGCTGGGGATATTGAGCTCCTAAATTCCGATGGATCTTCTTTGCCATGGAAACAGATTTTCTAGTAGAAGTGGCTTCCCCATCCTCTAGTGTAGTGGCTCCCAGCTCTGTTTTTTTGGCCTCTCACTGCCATCTAAGGGATTAATCTTACATTGACTGAGGAAACTCTAATTGGCCTCCCCTGCAGCAACTGCCATGTAAGATAATACTGATTCTCCTCACCAGCACTCCACTTTGCTTCTAGACCTACCACTAGACTCAATTTCCAGTAGGTCCCTACTAAAATTGAAGTGTGTCCCCTGAGGAAGTGTGCTATACTCAAAAACAACTAATTTATATTTATATAGACAGAAATCCAGGGAACAGGTATAAGAATGGATATTGAGGGAGTGGGATATTGGTAGTAAGAATGTAAAGTGGGATCAGCATGAATTTATTAATGCTGACTCACTAAGCTGTGATTCTCCTTTTAATGTTATAGATCAGGGAGTTAGGAAGGGCTCAACCAGTTTGGTTGGTTGGTTATCTGAAATATTGACCAAAAAGTGGCCCTATGTGAGTGAGCTAGAAATGCCATACTTGCCCTGATTTGATACATAGGAGGGGATTCAAAGGCTTAGGGATATTGGAATGTTAGAATGGATTTTCCATTTAATACCTACTCACCCACCCTGGAAATGTCCAGAAAACATGCCTTTCATCACTACTGTGAGAAATAAATTTGTGAAGGGAGCCTGCACCTTCTTGAAGAGCTCTGTGATCACTGTTCTATGTAGGTCAGACCTATAGTGTGGACTATAGTGACCGAATTGGAAAACCTAAACGTAATGGGAACATTTGGATCTCAGATCCAAATATTGGCAGGGGCCAAGTGGCAGTATTCAGCCACCAAAAGCAAAGTGAGTATAGGTACTGTAATGAACAGCAGAGTCAAGGCAGCAATCAGAATAGTCTAATATGCACAGACCTATGGCATTGGCTAGTTGATCACAGTGTTTCTAAAAAATAGGAAGCCTGCTAAATTCTTACTTGATCCATATAAGCAGAAAAGTTATAGGTCAAGTGGACAAAAGTCTAACCTAAGTAATAAAAAGGGATTCCTAGACCTCCAATCAATTTCAGACTTCAGCCAGTTTATATGCTCAGAGCCTTTTGAATGAAGGGGAGGCAAATTCCCCTAAAGAAGAACCTCAATACAATGCCAAAAATTTAAATATACTGTTAATCTTTCTCCCAGCCTATCCCAAAGGGGCCTATGGCCTTTTATCAAGGTAACTACAAACGAATGAAAAGAAAATAATCAGACCTTTGGGGAGTACTGGACATTGGCTATGAATTGACACTAATTCCAGGAGACCCAGAATGTCACTGTGATCCACCAGTAAGATTAGGGGCTAGTGGATGTCAGGTGATAATAGAATTTCAGCTCAGACCCATGGCTCTGCTATGGTCTAATGTTTGTTTCCCAAAATTCGTATGTTGAAATCCTAACCCCCAGTGTTGGGCTGTGAGGCATTTGGGAGGTCATTAGGTTATGAAGGCTTTGCCCTCATGAATGGGATCAGTGCCATTATAAAAGAGGCTCCAGAGTGAAACTTCATTCTCCCTGCCACATGAGAACATAAGTAAAAGGCACTGTCTATGAACCAGAAAATGGGCCTTTACCAGACACCAAATCTTCTGGGGTCTTTATCTTGGACCTTCAACATCTAGAGTTGTGAGAAATAAATTGTCGTTTCTTATAAGCTACCCAGTTTATGATATTTTGTTACAGCAGCCTAAATGGACTAAGATAGTCCCCGAACCCATCCTGTGGTTATTTCTCTAGTTCCAGAATCCACAGCTGGAATAGATTGTGATGGTAGATTTGAGGTGTCAATTCGACTGAATAAAGAGATACCCAGATAGTTAGTTGGTAAAGCTTCATTTATTCTCAATCATTACATTAATTTTTCTCAATGCTCCCGTAGGCACTGCACTCATCCTTCTTCTGATGAATGGGAAATCCAGGTGGTTTGGAAATTGATTAGAATGATCGGGTTGTCCTAAGTGTGTCTGTGAGGGTGTTTCCACAGGAGATTAGCATGTGAGCCAGTAGACTGAGTGAGGAAGATCTGCACTCAATGTGGGCAGGCACCATCCAATCAGATGGGGGCATAGATAGAACAAAAAAGAAGAGGAAGGATGGATTCTTGCTTTCTTTCCCAGAAGTCAAATGCCCTTTTTCTCCTGCCCTTTGATGTCAGAATTCCAAGTTCTATGGACTTCAGACTCCAGGACTTTCACCAGCAGCCTTCCAGATCTCAGGCCTTTGACTTCTGACTGAGAGTTATATCATCAGCTTCCCCAATTCCAAAGTCTTTGGACTTTGGCTGAGCCACATTATTGGCTTCCCTGCTTCTCCAGCTTGCAGATGGCCCATCATCTGCACATTGGTTTCCTGACCTGTGGAGTGAGGGTTATTACGTGGAGAGAGGCCAAGAAACAGTATTAGAATTGCCTCTACCTATGAAAATCGTAGACCAAAAGCAATACTGTGCTCCAAGAAGGATTGCAGTGATCAGTGCTACCATCAAGGACTTGAAAGATGCAGGGACAGAGATTCCCACCACATCTCCATTCAACTGGCCTATTTGGCCTGTGCAGAAGACACATAGATGGGGAGAGTGACAGTTAATTAATGTAAGCTTAACCAGGTGGTGCCTCCAATTGAAGCTGCTATAGCAGATGTGGTTTCATTGTTTGAGGAAATTAACACATGCTCTGGTACCTGGTATGTGGCTATTTATCTGGCAAATGGTTTTTTCTCCATCCTTGTCAATAAGGTCCAACAAAAGCAGTTTACTTGCAGCTGGCAAGGCCAGCAATATACCTTCACTATCTTACCTCATAATTTAGTTATGTCCTATGTCATAATTTAGTCCTATGTCATAATTTAGTCCTATGTCATAATTTAGTTCACAGGGATCTTGATCACCTTTCCCTCCCACAAGATATCACAATGACCCATTACATTTATTACATTATGTTGATTGGAGCTAGTGAACAAGAAGTAGCAACTCCACATATCTATAAACATTTTAAAAATTAGCTGGGTGTGCCGGTGTGTGCTCCTAGCTACTCAGGAGGCTGAGGCTAGAGGATTGTTTGAGCCCAGGAGTTTGAGGCTGCATTGAGCTATGATCATGCCACTGCACTCCAGCATGAGTGACAGAGTGAAACCCTGTCTGGGGGAAAAGAAAAGAAGGAGGAGGAGGAGGAGAAGGAGGAGACGTAGCAACTACTCTAGATTTATTGGTAAGACATTTTCAGATCAGAGGAAAGGAAATAAATCTGGGTCTAAAAATTCAAGAGTCTCAGTGAAATTCTAGGAGTCCAGTGGTGTGGGACATGTTGAGATAGCCTATGTAGGATGAAGGATAAGTTGTTGCATTTGGCCCCTCCTACAACCAAAAAAGAGGCACAATGCAGTGGAACTTTTTGGATTTTTGAAGGCAACGTAGTTCTCATTTGGGTGGGTTACTTTAGCCCATTTACAAAGTAACCTGAAAAAAAAAATGTTAGTTTTGTGTGGAGCCCAGAGCAGCAGAAGGCTCTGCAATAGGTCCAGCCTTCTGTGCAAGTTGCTTTAGTTTGGATCCTATGATCCAGCAGATCCAATGGTGTCTAAAGTGTAAGTGGCAGATAAGGATGGTGATTAAAGCCTTTAGCTTGTACTATAGGTGCATCACAGTGAAGGCCCTCAGGATTTTGGCCCAAAGCCTGGCCATCCTCTGCAGATAATTCTTCTTCTGAGAAACAGCTTTTGGCCTGCTACTGGGCCTTCGTAAAGACTCAGTGCTTTACCGTGAGCCACCAAATTACCGCACAACCCATCATGAACTGAGTGTTATTGATCCACCAAGTCATAAAGTTGGGCATGAACAGCAGTACTCCATCATCAAATGGAAGTGGTATGTACATGACAGGGCCTAAGCAGGCCCTAAAGGCACAAATAAATTACATGAATAAGTGACCCAAATGTCTCATGATCCCCATTTCTGCCACATTACCTTCTCTTGCCTACTCTACACCTATGGCCTCATGGAGAGTTCCCTATGATCAGCTGACAAAGGAGGAGACTCAGGCCTGGTTTATAGGATGGTTCTGTACAATATGTGCTCACCAACTGGAAGTGTACAGCTATAGCGCTATAGTCCCTGTCTGCAACTTCCCTAAAGGAGAATGGTGAAAAGAAACCCTCCCAGTGGGTGTAACTTAGAACAGTGTACCTAGTTGTTCACTTTGCTTGGAAGGAGAAATGGCCAAATGTGCAATTATAAACCTATTCACAGGCTGTGGCCAATGATTTGGCTGAATGGTTAAGTACATGGAAGAAACATGATAGGAAAATTGGTGAGAGGAAAATCTGGGGAATAGGTGTGTGGACAGACCTCTCTGAATGGGCAGAAAAGGTGAAGATATTGTGTCCCATATGAATTTCTCAGCAAAGGGTGATCTCAGTAGAGGAGGATTTTAATAATCAGGTGGATAGGATGGTCCATTCTGAGGATACCAGTCAACCTCTATCCTGAGCCATCCTGCCATTCCCCAATAGGGTCATGAACAAAGTGGCTATGGTGCCAGGGTGGAGACAGTAAATGGGCTCAGCAACATGGACTTTCACTCACCAAGGCTGACCTGGTTACAGCCACCACTGAGTGGCCTAATTTTCCAACAGCAGAGAGCAACATTGAGGCTCCAATATGGCACTATTCCCCATGGTGATCTGTCAGCTACCTAGTGGCAGGTTGATTACAGTGGATTGCTTCTATTATGGATGGGCAATATTTTATTCTTAGTGGAATAAACACTTAATCTGGATACAAATTTTTCTTCTGTGCATGCAATGCTTCTGCAACAATAGCCGTTCATGTACTTACAGAATGTCTTATCCATTGTTATGGTATTAGTTCACAGAAAACAAAGTGTGGCAATGAGCCCATGCTCAGGAAATTCACTTGTCTTACTATATTCCCCACCATTCTGAAGCAGCTGGAATAGCCTTTCAAAGAGTCAGCAAGTGTCAGTTAGATTGTGATACATTGCTGGTGTGGGGAAAAGCTCTCTAGAAGGTTGTATATGGTCTGAAACAGCATCCAATGTATGGCACTGCTTTTCCCATAGCCACGATTCACAGATCCTGGAATCTAGGGGTAGAAATAGAGTAGCATCACTCATCATTACCCTCAGTGACACATTAGCAAAATATTTGCTTTCTGTTTCTACCCTTATGCACTGCTGGCCTAGAGGTCTTAGTTCTAAAGGGAGGAATTCTTTCATCAGGAAACAAAATAAGACAATGCTACCATTTACTGCTTCCCAGCCACTTTGGATCCCTCACACCTCTGAACCAACAGACCAAGAAGGGAGTTGCTGTGGCTTGCTGGGGTGATTGGTATTGACAACCAAGGGAAATTAGACTACTCCACAATGGAGGTAAAAAAGAGTATATCTAGAATACAAGAGATCCCTTAGGACATCACTTAGTATTCCCATGTGTTGGGACTAAGGTCAATGGAAAACTAAAACAACCGAATCCAGGCGAGGCTACTAATAGCCCAGACCTTTCAGAAATGGAGGTTTGGATCACTTCTCAAGGTAAAGTACCATGACCAGCCTTGGTGTTTGCTGAAGACAAAGGGAATATAAGATGGGTAATGGAAGAAAGTTGTTATAAATACAAGCTATGAACAGTTTCAGAAGTGAGAATTATAATTGTCCTCATGAGTATTCCTGGTTATTTTGCTCTGAATATGTTTATGTGTGTGAATATGCATAATGTATACAGAAACATAGACATATATACATACACACGCATTAGGTAAATATCTTTTGTTTTCTTCTCTCATTTCTTTATCATGTAACATAAACTGTATTGACTTTATGTCATGCTATTTATTTTTAATATTATGTCATTGTTATGTCTGATAATTCGTTAAGTTATGGACTATCAGAAGAGTAAGCATCACCCAAGGACTTTATCTCCTCTTCTGGGGAAGTGCATTGTTGGCAGTACACACAACATTTATACCATGTTAAATGGAACTATATCCTTCTTGCTGCTTATATTTGGAGATTAAGTATGTTTAAGAATATACATATGGGTTCCAAGTTAATAAGGGTTTAACTTGTGGTGGTTAATTTTATGTGCCAGTTTGGGCCAGACAGTTCCCAGATATTTGGTTAAACACTTTTCTAGGTGTGCCTGTGAAGATGTTTCTGGTTGAGGTTAATATTAGAATTGGCAAGCTAGTTAAAGCAGATTCATGTCCCAAATGTTTGTGGGCCTCATTCAAAGTGTGGAAGGCCTGAATAGAATCAAAGACCTATATGAAAGAATTCTTTCTCCCTGCCCAACTGTCTCTGAACTGAGACATTGGTCTTCTCCTACTTTTGGAGTTGGACTCAGGCTGGAACTTACACCATCGACTCTCCTAATTCTCAGGCCTTTGGGCTTGAACTGAAACTATACCATTCTCTCTACTGTTTCCTGCTTGCCAACTGCAGATCTTGGATTTCTCAGCTTCTATAATTGCGTGAACCAATTCCTTATATTTGTTCCGTTTCTGTGAAGAACCCAGACTAATACACTCCACCTATAATTCTACCTGGAGTTTTTCTGGAATCTAGCCACACCTCTCATCTCAATTCTCACTGCCATTGTCTTTATTATTCATTGACAGTGTTAGCTCAATGACCTTCTAGTAGGTCTCTTTCTTTCTTTCTCTCACTCTCTCTCTTTGCCACTCTCAAGACTGTTATTTACATCACTTTCAGAAAGACTGTTCTAATTAAAGGTATTTGGTCCTCCCTGTTTAATTTCCTTCAATAACTTCCCAATGCCTTAAATAAAAATATCCAAATTTATTAGGACGACTTTCATAAACTATATATTCTTTGTTATCTGTCTTCTCTCAGCATTGTTGTTTTGAGACACATCCATGTTATTTTGTGTATCATTAGTTCATCCATTTTATTGCAGAGTAATATTCCATTGTATAGATATAGCAAACTTTGTTTATCCATTCATCTGATGAAAGACTTTTGGGTTATTTCAAGTTCTTGGCCATTACAAATAAAGCTGCTGTAAACATTTTTATTTATAGCAAAGCAAAACATTTTGTTTATAGCAAAACATTTTTATTTACAGTCTTTGTGTAGACATACACGTTTATTTTTTGTGTAAATACCTAGATGAAAGATGGCTGAATCACATAGTAGGTGTACTTTTTAAGAAACTGCCAAACTGTTTTCAAAGTTGTTGCATCATTTTACGTACCCACCAACGCTGTATGAGTTCTAGTTGCTCCACATCTTCTCTGACACTTGGTATGGTTCTAATTTATTGAAACTCATTTATGTTCCATATTTGGTCTCTCTATGTAAAGGATCTGTGTATACTTAAAAAGGATGTGCATGCTGCTGTTGTTAGGAGGAATGTTTTACAAATGTCAATTAAGTCATGTTGAGTGATAGTGTTGTCCAATTCCTTTATATTGATCCAATTTTCTGGCTGTTTGTTTTATCAAGTATTGAGAGAAGAGTGTTTAAAGCTCCAAATATAATTGGCAATTTGTTGATTTCCCTTTGTTTTGTTAATTTTTGCATCATGTATTTAGCAGTCCTGCTACTAGATGCATAAACATTTAGGATTATTATGTTCTTTGAATAAATTGACCCCTTTATCATTATGAAATGATACCCTTTATTCCTTATTTTATTCCTGATAATATTCTTTCCTCTGAAACCTACTTTGTCTGCTATTAATATAGCCATTCCATCTTTCTTTTGATAAGTGTTAGCATGAGTGCATTTTTTTTATTTGGGGGGATTTTTAAACTTTTTTTTCTTTTTTTTTAAATTTCTGAATATTACGAGGGTGCAAACGTTTAGGTCACATATATTGCCTTTGTACCACCTGAGTCAGAGCTTCAAGTGTGCCCATCCCCCAGACAGTGTGCACCACACCCATTAGGTGTGAATATACCTGTCCCATCCTCCCCGCTCCCAACTGCCTGACACCCGATGAATGTTACTTTCATATGTGTACATAAGTGTTGATCAATTAGTATGAATTTGATGGTGAGTGTATGTGGTGCTTGTTTTTCCATTCTTATGATACTTTACTTCGAAGAACAGGCTTCAGCTCCATCAGGATTATTTAAGAAGTATTAGTTCACCATTGTTTTTTGTGGCTGAGTAGTACTCCATCGTATACATATACTACATTTTGTTAATCATTCATATATTGATGGGCACTTGGGTTGTTTCCACGTCTTTGCAATTGTGAATTGTGCTGCTATAAACATTCAAGTACAGATATCTTTATTATAGAATGTCTTTTTTCCTTTGGGTAGATGCCCAGTAGTGAGATTCCTGGATTGAATGGTAGTTCTACTTTAGGCTTACAGGAAAATTGCAAAACTAGTTGAGTTCTTCTATAGCCTTCCCCCAGCTTCCCCTATTATAAACTGTTTCTTTATTCTCCTAGCTTTGTGTTCTCTATTAGAGAGATTGCCATGCTCCACCTGGATTCCCCCTTCTCTGTGCTACAGCCTCCTCTCCAGGCAGTATTTAGAACAATCATAAGGTTTGCCTCTCATTTCATCTCTCTCTAGGATTACTTTTACCTGATATCCAATGTCTGAAATCATTTTTTCATATAGTTTTTTAGTTGTTTCAGACTGTAGTATAAACCTAGTCCTCCTGTATAGTATTTTGAACGTTATTTTTGTTCTCACTTAGCATTCATCATATCATTGAACATTCTTTGAAAACACTAGTTTAGCACATAATGTGAAGTATTCCACTAGTATTGACTAGAACACCTTTACTATTTTCCTGCACACAAGCTCCCAGTGTGCTCTCACTCCTGGTAGCTGGTAACTGAATCTGTGTTGGAGGACTGCCCTCAGGGTATATGCACAAAAAGGGCAAGAAAATTCCTGGGGATTTACTGTCTCACTGTAGCCCTTAACCAATAACTCCATGGAGCAGGAATATAAATATGCAAGCTGCCTTGCTTCTAATGGGAGCAACTCTGAGTTATGATCTACATTTTCTCCAAAGGTCTTCTGAGAGATTGAGCAAATGTTGCTTTCTATGGGATTTTGCCTGTTTGCCATCCTTCCCACTACTATACTGGTTTTTTCATAGGAATTCTTCTTAAAAATCCTCCTTCACATTTGTCCTTTATTTAGGATCTATTTCTAAGGATCCCAAGCTATAGTAACCAATTTTAATTGCTGGTTGATATTCTACTATTTATCTCATAATTTATTTAACTATTCCCCAATAGTTCAACATTAATGTTGTTTCAATTTTTTTTTTCTACAATAGCTAGCTTTGTAATGATTATCTTTGCATGAGAAAATGTTTTTCTGAGATGCAGATTACTTTCTACGGATGGATTCCTAGACAGGAAATCACTAAATCAAAGGGCATGAATATTTTATAGCTTGATTTGTATTGCCAATTTACTTTCCAGAAAATGTGCATCCATTTGTAGTTCTCTTTGCAACATATCTTTTAAAATGTTTTACCATATTAAATGAATTTTAATAAACTTTAAAAAAACTTTGCTAATTTTATTAGTGAGAAAAGATTACTACTATTGTCTTCATTTCCTTGGTTACTAATGAGATTCAATACTTTCTCACATACTTTCTGGTTGCTTTGTTTTTGTGAATTATCTGTTTATGGACTTTATAATTTTTTATTATCTTAGTGTTTTTGGCAATATACATAAAGTTACATAATTCAAAGTTGTTAACATACAATTTATGCAATCTAATCTATACAAATATTTTCTCTGTGAGTCTGCTTTTAGATTTTTTAGTATTGATTGAAATGCAAGTTTTAATTTTCAGGTAGTCTGATCCATTTATTTGTTTTCTTTTGCCATTTTTCCCTAATGCTTTTCACTTAAATAGTTGTACAACATTTAAAATAAGATAAAGTTTTATCCTAAATTTTCCTCTAGAATTTTTTCTTTTCTTTCTTTTCTCTCTCTCTTTTTGACATTTATCTTGTGAATTCCTTTGCTTTTTATTTTGACATATGGCAGGCATGGAAAATAGATTCCATCCTGTGTGCCAAGTTTACTCACTTGCTCCATAAAAATTTATTCAGTGTTTACTATGTACCAGCCACAGTGTAGACATGATTAGAGGAGGCAAATGTTGAGATGGCTATTGAAGTCACATCTGAGATCAGTGGGAAAGAGCAATTATCTGATTACTGATCATGGGAGAGAAAGAGGAGGGAAGAAATGTGTAGGATGGTAGCCCCAGTGCTGGGAATCTTGCCTTCCTTTTGAATGGTGTAATATCAACTCAGTCCTTGTAGAAAACAGATCAGAGATATGCTCAACAATGTTAAAGACCACAAAAGAATAGAAAATATTGAAAATAATTATACTGAAAAGAATAAATAGATTTTGATGGATTATTGAAAATACACAGCTTTTTTCTCTTCATCTCCTTGCTTAAAAGTAGTAAGAAATAACAAAATAGGTTTTCTATAAATATTTTAATATTTTTGTGGTCACATTTTTGTATTTTACACTCTACTTTTCCATTTAACATTACAAAACATTTGCGTACATCATAAACTACTTAGTAAGCATCATATCTACAAGTTACACGTAAAAAGGTTTTTAACTGACCAATTACTCTTTTCAAAGCAGAGTTAGTTTCTTTTCTTAAATAAATAGATATTGTTTTGCAGATTCTCTATTTGGAAATTATCATGTAGTCATGCCCATTTTTTGAGTGTACACATTTAATCAAAGTAAATTAATATAAGCACATGAGATCTTAGGCCCTCAAACAAATTTCTTGTTCAATTATCCAGGCAATCTTTTTAATTTTCTTCCTTTTAGCGAATCTTAAGATCATTTATTCAATAATTTATTGAGCCTCTAATATTGAAAATGAACTACATATAATAAGGTATTTCCATAAGAAATAATGGTCCATATATTTTAATGACTCAATCAAACCAAATTTCCTTCTTAAAATCTATATTTAAATGTAGCACTTCACATACTTAACCTATCCCTCTCTACCGGTTCCTTTCCAAAAGCTCTTAACTGTATGTTGTCCAAGAAAACCAAAAAACCAAAACCAAAACAAATCAAAACCCAAAACAAAAAAGCAAACTTTCTCTCAACCAAGTTTCTTTGTGAAGCTGCACCCAATTTTATCTCCCTTCTCAGGCAAACGTATCAAAAGCAGAGTCACCCATACCACTCCTCTTCCCATATTTATCTTTTAGCCATTTATTATTGTAATTTTTCCACCCCACCCCTAATCTGTTTAACTCTATGGCCTTGTTACAGGTTTTATTTTACTTGCCTTCCCTGTAGTTCTATCAGTAACACTGCCCTCTAGAAGAATTTTCTTCCCTAGACCCTTGGTTTCCTGGTTATTTCTCTCACATACCATTTTTTTTTAATCACAAATTCCTTCTTTACCTTCTTTGCCCTTTGAATGTACAGTAGAAGCACTTAACTCCACTTAAGCAACTCACTGGATTGGGGGTGGAGGGGCTCTCCCATTCTCTGTGAATCAGGCTGTCTGAAGCCTCCCTGCCCCTCCCCTCCACACTTGAAGGCCGAAGACTCCTGGCACGTAAACTAATCTCTAATAGGCCAGTGCTGGTCTACTGAGTTGTATGCTTAGTAGAGACAAGTGGTTTGTTCTAAAAACTGTTTATGCAATTGAACTTGTTATTTTAATTACGTAATTTAATCAAATATTATGTAAGCTAAGAAATATGAGGGTAAAAAAACAGTTGTTTCTTTGAAAAGTAAGATGAGTGTCTTGGAAAACCTCCATAATGGCTGACAGCTTAAAGAAAAATTGCAGTCAAATTAGGTGAAAAACAAGTCCAAGAAAAAAAATTCTTCAAATCTAGATGTATTCTGCATTGAGATTACCTTACCATTCACCACTCAGTGAAGCTGAAACTGGAATCTGCCAATGAGTCTCTGTGGCTTGAAAGACAAAGCTAAGCTCCAACCAGCAACAGGCCCCCACACAGAGGAAAGGCCTTGGCCCTACATCAAAATTCAATGAAAGTACATTTATATGTTTCAAGATGTCATTGCATCATGTTTGATTCTCTGCTTTAACTGACTCTACTGATTAACCAACTACCTGTCTCGATTGCTTTGTTAAAGAGGCCACCTTCTCCAGAAATATCTTGATTGCATCATGAGGCCTCTTTTTTTCCCCTTGTTCTTCTCTCTCTCTCCTTGAGCAATTAAATTTCCAACTAGAGCTTCAATAATAGGCTTTAAACGAACAGGTACCCAGTCTGCAAGCACTTTGCAGTGAGGGTCCCTGGTTCATTCATCACTGTATCCCCCACCTTACAATTCTGTCCCTGCACTGTGCCTTGCATTCAGTAACTACTTAAAAAAGTTAAAATCTAAAGTGTACTGAAAACATTAGTCTATAAATTATAACCCAAGAATCAGAAGTCAGGCTTGAATGAAGTAGTCTATTTTCAAAAGATATTTATTTATTAGTGTTGTTTATGATGAATTTTCTCTCATTGAAAAGCATATTACAAATAAGAGCTAATCATCTGTTTTCCCTTTTGCCCTCCTCTAACTCATTAAATAGCTGAAAATTACAAAGATGTCAGCAAGAATATCTCTTTGTTTTGAAGTTATGATTTACTCCTTCTCAACAATTAAAGAAAAGATGCTGGGTTGATCATTATGATTGAAAATTATCATTTTAAATTGGGTAGCTGAAGCTTAATTTTTAAAAAATAAATTGTAGTTTTTCAGAAAGGTTTGGACAATTTTAAGTGGACAATGACAAGTACCAATACAATTTTAGTTTTATTTTTAGTTTAAGTTTTATTTTCAGTTTAGTTTTCAATTTTATTTTCAGTTTAGTTTCAGTTTTATCTAAAGTTTGAAGTTTTGCTGCTCTCTTGAGTGCTGTGGGCTGATTTTCTCTAAAGTAATTTTCTCTAGAACTAGACAGGACAGACATGATTATCCTTTCCATTTTACAGATGAGAGAAACAGTGGTCCTAGTAGTTACTGACTTATTCTTGACTTTACAGATAGTTTGTGACTTAAGTAGGTTTTGCACCCTGACACTACATGTCTTGAATTACCTTTTAAATGCTCCTAAGCCCTTTTGCAATTGGGCAGGAGAATCAGGGACCAACTACTGAAAAGACAAGTCCCTCTATCTGCAATTATCACTCATTTGCTCACCAGGCTATCTAGGATTGTGCCATTAGAGGTCAGCTCTTTGATTTAATACATCGTCCCACAAAATTCTTAGGTGGATTAATAAGTTAGTAATTCATTTTTTAATATCTTCCTATTAATATTTATATATCCAACTTGTTTTCCTTTAATTAAGTAGTCACTTGAAGGAAAGGAAATGACAGTACTGGGAGTTTTACAGAGGGTCGCTTTAGATTGTCAACTCTCTGTCTCCAAGAAGAGAAGCCCAATGTGCATGTATGTGAGAGGATGGGGGGTTGGGAGAGAAGGGCAGAGTCATAGTCCAGGATTCTGGCACAGTGACCCAAGACAAATGTTTCTATTTCACAATTTCAATTTGGGATGAATTTAATGCTGTAATAATTTGATTCTTATTATTTTTTATTTGAAAATTTGCTCTACCTTATTTCTAAGCAAAAATATTGGTAGTCCCTTTGTTTCGACTGAAAATATTCCTGGAAACTATAGTATTAATATAAAGAATTTTATGAAGCAGATTATGACTTCCCTTAGGAATAGTTCTAAAACTAAATGTTGAATTTCCAACCCAGGACTTGGCATTGGATACCATAAATATGACCAGCCACATCTCATGACAATTAAAAATTATTATATCATACAACATATTAAGATTATAATACCAGTTTAAAACAAGCCTATCTTTCATACAAAGGAATCTAATAAACTATAAATTTTAGGGGGAAGGGGGAGACATTAAAAATACCATGTTTCACTAGCCACTGATCTTTTCCATGGTCTTTCAGCTTATTTGAAGTCTCCAAGTTACTGAAGGCAGTGAGTTAGTGAAAAGCTGAAAGAGTCATTAGATTTGGGAAGTTTACTTCACTTCTAAGGCTCACATATGGTCTCTTTTCATTAATTCTAACATTCTATGAAACTAAACTTTTTTATAAAACTAATATGTTAGTTCATTAGATGCTAACTACAATAAACATTAAGCAACAAATTCATAATAATTGTGTGCGCTGCCTTAGAGTTTGGAAGAGGTTAGGGTATGTTAGGTGTCTTGCTTTAAAATGTTGTTAAAGGGGTTTGAAACGATAGTTTGTTTTTCTTTAGTCTAGATACACATCTTGTGGCTAATAGGAACTCCTAAATAATTTCCTGTTATCAAAATAGTCTATTTTCAAAAGGCATTTATTAGTGATGTTTATGATGAAGTTTATCTCGTTGAAAAGCATTTTACAAATAAGAGCTAATCATCTGTTTTCCCCTTTGCCCTCCTCTAATTCCTTAAACAGTCGAAAGTTACAAAGGTGACAGCTTAGTGACAGACCAATGCAAGGCACCAGGATTCCATGAGTGGCTTCAATTACTCAGTTATGTGTTTAGCCACAGGCCTATTTCATACTTTGTTAATCTGTTAACAATTACTACCAGGTCACTGACAAAATCTTGTGAAAAAGGAGTTTGAAACATCTCTCACAGAATCCTCTAAAAGAGACATAATACCTTGAATGTAGCTGTCTTTACCCTTCAAAATAGGTCAGGTAGAGGTGGCAAGCAGGGAAGTAAGTGTGTTAATTAGATGACAGCAAATCAGTGAAATGGCAAAAAGGCAGAGATAAAGAGTGAAGGTTCTTATTGAGATAAAGGATAGTTAATTTCTGTAATTGTTACATGAAAAGTTTAAAACTGTGGTTTATTAGTACTGGAAAGCCATTTTCAATTTTATTTAATATTCATCATTTTTCTTAGGTGTTGATTTCTCTTATAAATTAAAAAGTATTGAGTTTCATTTGTAGTAAAGAAATTTGAATGAAAAATTTCAGAAAAGTGGAAATTATTTTACTCTAGGATCTTAAACACTGTTAATTTAGAATCAACTCATTTTTACATATTATATATCAGCTGTCTCTCTCAACTTTATATTTCTTGCCTTCTCCTATTTTGAAAATGAACAAATTTGATTAAAATGACAAATTCACTTAAGCCGGAGAGAATGCTAAGGTTCCCAAATGTTACCTTAGCCCTTCTCAAACATTGAGTCTCTTTAATTTCTTCCTGCCTTAGAAATAAAAGACTAAATTGGTAAAATTCTTCAGGATTTACAATTTAAAATTTTATATACATTTATATTTAAAGGCATAGGAATATAATTATACACTGCTTTTAATATAATAAACAAAAATAAAATAGAACTAAAACAGACCTTCCAAGACCAGTATAAATAGTTCACATATTACAATTTCTACCCAAAGGCAATGTTATGTAAATCCAATTTATAGGCCCTGGATAGCTTCCTCATTTTGGCTGCTCAAAAGCTCTATACTGATATTTTCAAGAAACTAGCATCATACTTCACCTTGGAAATGTAATATAAAGACACTGCCATTAGTGATTTTATGTACTTCTACATACCCTTCCTGAATTTGAAATAATGGATAAGTTCAGGTAATAATTTTTGCTCTCTTTCAAATTTTATGACTAAAATATTGAGTTGTGTTTTATGGCCTACATTTATTATATTCTGTAGAGTCAGCCAGCAGCTTTAGGCAAAGAATACCTTTGGAGTCTGGAATCAGATGCAAAGAAATCAGAGATTTAAAATGAGTAATCATGTATTCAGGAAGCATAAGAATGTCCCAAAGAGTCTAAAATACAAATAAATACTGCATACTGTGTAATATATGAGCAATAATTTTTCAACTCTCTGTATAATTTCTCTTTCTTTTGTAGCTAAGGTAATTTTCTGTTCAAGAATGGGCCAGGCATGAAACCTTAAGAATCCTAGAAGAGGATGTTGGGAAGACCCTTTCAGACATCGGCCTAGGCAAAGAATTCTTGAAGAAGACCCCCACAGCAATTAATGCAGCAATAAAAATAAACAAATGGGATTTGATCAAATTAAAAAGCTTCTGCACAGCCAAAGAAACTATCACTAGAGCAAATAGACAACCTACAGAATGGGAAAAAATATTTGTTCTCCACATCTCTAACAAAGGTCTGATAACAGGAATCTACCTAGAACTCAAAATAATTAACAGGAAAAAGTCGAACAACCCCATTTATAAATGGGCAAAGGAGATGAACAGAAATTTCTCCAAGAAAGACAGAAAAATGGCCAGCAAACATATAAAAAAATGTTCAACGTCTCTAATCATTAGAGAAATACAAATCAAAACCACAATGAGATACCACCTAACCCCAGTGAGATTGGTCTCTATCAAAAAATCCCAAAACAACAAATGCTGGTGAAGATATGGAGAGACAGGAACACTCCTACATTGCTGGTGGGACTGCAAATTAGTGCAACTTCTGTGGAAAAGAATTTGGAGATTCCTCAAAGAGCTAAAAATAGAATTATCATTCAATCCAGCAATAGCATTGTTAGGCATCTACCCAAAAGAGCATAAGACATTCTGTTATAAAGACATCTGCACCCAAATGTTTATGGCAGCACAATTCACTATTGCTAGGTCATGGAAACAACCCAAGTGCCCGTGAATTCATGAGTGGATTATTAAAATTTAGTGTATGTTTACAATGGAATATTACTCAATTTTAAGAAATGACAGTGAGCTAGCACTGCTTATATTATCCTGGATTAAGCTTGAGCCCATTATTCGAAGTGAGGTGACACAAGACCCAAAGAATGGGCCCCACATGTATTCGTACTCGCCATCAAATTGGTACTGACTGATTAACACTATGGTGCTCAAATGGTGGTGGTGTTCACTAGGGATTTGGGGGGTGGGGGGTAGACCCACATCTGAGAGATGTGGTGAGCACTATGGAGGGGAGGGGCATGCTTGAAATGTATTTGGGGATGGGAATTAGGGGTCTCAATAGGGGGAAGGAAATCCTCTAAAACTGATTTATGTGAATGGTTGTACAACTTGGTAAATTTACTAATAACCATTTAATTGTACACTTACAATGGAGTAATGGCATGATATATAAATTATACTTCAATAAGGAAAAAAAGAAAGAATGGGCCAGGATTGTTGCTATAAACCTCACTTTCTACAGAGCAGTTTGAGTAATATTTTTGGTGGAAGAGTTTTTTTAAGCAAATTTTACACTGACAGTGGTAAGGAGTTTTAGTTATGAGGAATTCTAAAAGGATCCCATAATTACCCAGTCTTAATTTCTAAAAGTCAAATAGAAAGAGGAAAATTTAAACTGGTAGATTCAATAACAAGTAAGATTATATAATACACCACAGAACAAAACTCCAAAACGTCTTTAGATTGTTTTCTTTTTAATTTAATTTTCTCATTTTAATGTACCACAAACAACTTCTTAATATAACTTGTTTAAATAGAATGAGAACATTGTTTCTACAAAACAAAACAAAAAGTGATGGAGCAAGTTTATTATCTGGATTCTAATCTTGCAGAGCAGCTAACTTTCTGCAAGGCCTAAAAGGTCCTCGAGGTATCACAGTAACTTTGATAAACTTTGATTTCTTTATTTACCAACATGTAAGACTAATACCCTGGCTGTAGTAAGATAGTGTATTTGTAAACGAAAGCATTTTGAACAACGTAGTGTAAAGTATTATTTATTATGTAAAAGCACATGCCAGGCACATGTATATTTTACAGTGGTATAAATTTCACAGATTAGCTTGGTTGTAAATTTGCTAAATTGTATTGCTTTAGCAACCTATAACTTCAGAGTTCACCATAAAAAGTTCTGCACCAGGGACTGTCTTTATGTTGTATTTTGCTAGACAGCTCTACCCTCATTTTGAGCACTCACTCCCCATTATTGATGGTTACAACTAAGATCTAGTTAGAATATCATAAAAATTATGCAGTATGTAAATAATTCCACCACACTATTGAGGCATTTGAGAAAAATTTACTTTTCCTAGAATTCAGGTCAAGAGCAAAAACAAAATTATCATTTATGCATAACCTCAATTTTACCCCCTCAAGTACACAGAAAGAGTAAATGCAGTACAGATTTCTTTGAAGAGGTTTGTGGTTGTTACATTCGCTGTACTGTATTGGTTTTTACATAGGGAACCTTTTTTGGCCTTTAAAATGTAATTTAAAAATGTAACTAATGTATTTTTGCCATCAATAAAACAAATACATATGACAAAATGAATACATACTCATTGCAGCCTGTAAGATTGGTTTTTAAATTATGTTATTTGCAGCTGGGGGAAAAATGTGAGATCATTTCTTTCCCCTCTGCCAATGGCAAGCTGATTCCCGCAGCCCACGTGGACAGTTGAGCAGTCAGTGTAGCGTGCTTCAAGCCTCCCGGCTCGATGCTGTGCTATCTGTGGGCACACATGCATCCAGGCTAGTTACACTGAATGGGGTAAGACAGTCGACATGGCATCTCCGTCTCGACGTGACTGTGCTCTGTAGCTATCACGACTGTCTGCCGCATCTGTCCACTGGAGAGGGAAAGAAAGTGTACTCAGCAGAGTGCCCGCAGTTGCTGCCATCTATTCATCCGTACATATATACGTTGTAGTTCTCTCCACGTGCGTTCCGAAGGCTGGATCACAAACACACACGCGCGCGCGCACACACACACACACACACACACACACGTGCGCACCGAACTTCATCCAGCCTCAGACCAGGACAAGTCCCCGGGCCACTCCAAACTCCCCGCCCCTCGCTCCTCCGCCACTTCCTAGCGTCTCTGACTCCACGTGGGCGCACTCCGGCGCCACGCGGCCGCGCTGCCCACGGAGCCCCTAGTCTGCCCCCGCGCTAGGGGGGAAGGCGCGGCCCTGGGGTCCGACAGACAAAGCGGGCGTCCAATCGAGCCGGGCACTGCCTCCCCGAAGGGAGGGAGCCGCAGCTCAGACCGGCCCAATGAGCAGGGAGGCACGAATGGGACTTCCTCCCGGAATCCCGTTGGCCAGAATAGCGGGGCCGTGGGTGACACGTAAGTTGGGTGGGAGGTGGCGGCGACCGAAGCTCCAGTAGTCCCGTCAGTGACACTGGCCCGCCGTTCCCCAAAACCAACTGGGGCAGCCAGCCCCCACCCATCCACTAACCCGGCGGGCCGCGCGCGGAGGGGACTGCCCGGCGCCCAGGTCCCTTTGTTGGGCGAGCTCTCCCTGCTTTAGGTGGCTACAAAGTCGTGCAGTGGGAGCCGCCGCGAGGGGGCGGGGAGCGGCCGGGGCGGGACTCCAAGAGCTGCCGGGGACAGCGGGCCAAAAAGTGGGGAGGAGGGAAAAAGGTAGGCGGCGTCTGGGGACGGGCGCGAGGGCAGCCCGCTCTGAAGTATGCGCAGGGCCCCCTCCCGGGCCCGGGCACTCGCGGAGAGGGAGCCTTGCAGAAGTTTGGCTGCCGCTGCCCGGGCGGCGTTGATGGCTGCAAGCCCCGCGGCGCGCGGCGGCTGAGCGGGAACCACTTCCCCTCCGGCCCGGCTTTTGTGTCTCGCATCTCCTCCTCATGCTGCGTCTGGCCACCTCCTGCGGCGGCCGCTGCTGAGGCTCTCTCGGGCCGTGGGCAGGAGGAGACGGCGGGGGCGGCCGCGGCGCGGGGTCCAGGCGGGACTATGGGAAACGGGATGTGCTCCCGAAAGCAGAAGCGGATCTTCCAAACGCTGCTGCTGCTGACTGTGGTGTTCGGCTTCCTCTACGGCGCGATGCTCTACTACGAGCTGCAGACGCAGCTGCGGAAAGCCGAGGCGGTGGCGCTCAAGTACCAGCAGCACCAGGAGTCCCTCTCCGCCCAGTTACAAGGTACGGTTAACCCGACGCGCGCAGCCCGTACGCAACTTCGCCCGGCGTCTCCACTCGGGTTGGAAAAGTGGGTTTGGTGAGCCACTGGCACTGTGGGTGCTTCCTCTGACCTTCGGGGACAACAGAGGTGAGCCCTGTAGGATTGCCTTTCCCCCCCTTCCCTCCCCCCCGCTCTCAGTGTCAGAGGAGATGATGACATTCCCATCCTCCTGCTTCCTCCCAGCAGTTACGTTTGAAATCAGTAGTACCAGCTCATTGTCCCGCCTGGCATTTGGTGGGTGGGCGCACACGAAGTCCTTTGAAGTCCTTTACCCGGAGCACTTGTCAAAGGCCCAGCTGTAATTCGGCCCATCTCTAAGGGACATGGTTCTGTGGCGTCTGGGTATTTGCTTTCCAGTTGAGTTTGTCATTCTCTTAAAAAATGTGGAATTTGGCAAAAATTTCTCAAACTGTACTGTTTTTTCAAAGAAAAATTAAGCTACAATCCAGCTTTTCAAACTAATGGCCCAATCGATTGGAATCTAAATCTGCTAGTTTCTTCTTTCTTATTCTGTTAGTTTAATGGGGTGACTTTAGAGATGTTGGATGTATTGGAAAAGTCCACACTGCTTAACTGTTTACCATCCTGCAGGTATTTTATTTTTTAAAAAAGCCACTACTTCCTGAGTGGCTTTTAGTTCGTCACAGAGCTATCTTTGTGTGTATTTTACAATTAGCATTGGGAAGTCAGAAGAGAAACACTGTTTTTCACTTTGCCAAACACAGCAAACTTGAGCAAGACTTCTAGAAGAACTTAAAGGGTGTATCGTTTTATTTTAAAATCTCATTTAATGTAAATTTCAGAAACGTAAATGATGCATGCCTGCAAAGTAAGCACCATGTAGTCTTGTTAAGGACATAGTCATGCTATAGATATTTTTTGAAAGCTTTTACTTGTACTTGTGGTTAGTTTTCAACACTTATGCAGTTCTCTCCCTAACAAAAAAATAATAATAACAAGCTGTAAAGTAGTGAAATCTTGACAGTCTTTGCTGATAATGCAAATATAGCTTATTTCATATTACTAGGCAGATTCAAGCTGAAGAGATGTTTCTGCCTGTGTATGTATATACAAATATAAAACAGATGCCTTTTTGTTGCTCCAGCTATTCTTAGTGTATTTCAGTAAAAATAAATAAATAAATAAGATGAGAGAAAATGATACACAGCTGATTACTTGCTCATATTTGCTCTTCCCAACTTAGAAGAAAGGAAAGTATTTTTAGCTTACTGAAGCTGCATAGCCACAGGCAATGAAAATATCTGGCTGGGCTTAGTTGAAAAGGAAAACCTGTTTTGATACACTCTTAGGTTCAAAAAAGTTTTCTTTAAACTTGTTGAGATTTATCCATGAGTTATTGTTGGTATAAGGGTGGATATTTACTTATTTATTTAGAAGATATCAGCAGCTTCTGTGTGATGTTCAGTGCAGTTAGACCAAGAGAAAGATTTGCTGTCTAATAGTACAGCAGATCTGGATTTTCACAAATATGGCTGGAAGGGGCATTATATGAGGTTGAGTGTCTTGATCTCAGTTTAGAAGTACCATGAGGGCAGGGGCTGTCATTTTCACCATTACATCCTCAGCACCGCACAGTGCCTGACACTCACGAAGGGAATCAATACATATTTACTCAGACAGCAAACAAATTATTCTGAACCATGGTGAGGAAATTAATCCCAGGTACTTTTGTCTGCTTTCTTAGGCTATGCTTCTGTGTCTCTGCTTTTTGAAAACCAAACAAAGCAACAACAACAAAATATTTTATCCAAGTAGCTCCTTTGCCTCAACTGCCTATGCCGGAATTTGTTGACTGAGGCCCTGAATTCTGAATCATAACTTTTACTTGCAGTATTCCATTTTGAAAATCAACCTCAATTTCTTGTCTCCTTTAATTTGCATTCTTTTGGTGGTGGTAATGGGGGAGAACGGTGGTAAATGGTAATACAGGATTATTAAAATGCACAACTTTTGCTTTGCAGCAGAAAATGAAAGTGTTTTTCCTAGTTTGAATGAGTGGCTTTAAAGTCCATTAGGTTCTTTTCTTTTTTTTTTTTTTTTTTTTTGAGACAGAGTCTCACTCTGTTGCCTGGGCTATAGTGCCGTGGCGTCAGCCTAGCTCACAGCAACCTCAAACTCTTGGGCTTAAGCGATCCTACTGCCTCAGCCTCCCGAGTAGCTGGGACTGCAGGCATGCGCCACCATGCCCAGCTAATTTTTTCTATATATATTTAGTTGGCCAATTAATTTGTTTCTATTATTAGTAGAGATGGGGTCTCACTGTTGCTCAGGCTGGTTTTGAACTCCTGACCCGCAGAGTGATCTGCCTGCCTCGGCCTCCCAGAGTGCTAGGATAACAGGCGTGAGCCACCGCAGCTGGCCAGGTTCATTTCTTAATTTAGTCTTTTGACATTTCCTCTTCAGTTGTGGTGCTGCAACACTTACAATATGATTGTGCATGAAGAATTATTTCATAAGCAGGCTAAAGTTTCTTTTCCTAATGGATTCTCTGTTGAATTCTGTAGCATTTATTTGTTTTATTTATTTATTTATTTATTTTTACTTTGTACTTTAATGGATGCAAATGTTGCATTTATATTGGATATCACATCTGCAGGCCATTTAATGAACATTTTCTGATGGTATGAGCTTTTGCTTCCCTTTTCCAATGACAAATGACATTTTACTCAGAAGCACTATGTACCACCTGCATAGATGGGTTTTAGGGCATGGGATCTCTTGACCTGGCTTGGATTAAGATCAGAGTTAATTATAAGTGGCCTTCTTTTAAAAATGACTCCTGAAAAAGTTTAAGTAGTTTGGTCCTATAATTGATGGTACACCTTTGTTAACTGAACATATTTAGGTCATCTTCCATTAAAGAATGGGTTATACTCCAGATATTCCTTTGAAAGTACTTGGAACCCCAAGTGCATTTTGTTGTAGCAGAGCCTCATAAATAGGAGATGGTGGGGGTGACATGCAGAAAGGTCAGAGACTAGGCAACCCCCCCTCAACTAAAAACAGTGTCTGTATCTGCCTATCTATCTATCATCTATCTTTCTGTCACCTATTTATCTCCCATACTGGCACCTTATTATACTGAGGAATGGGGCCAAAATTACAAACTGGTGGCAGAGGTGATAATAACCTTTGGCCAGCACAGTATTTATGCAACCTTTAAATTTTTTTAAACTACTTTCAAGGGAGCCATGCGCTATTCTCTGTATCTATAGGCAGTGTTTCTCAGTCTAGACTGCTCATTAGAAGAACCCAGTAGGCACAATCTATGGGGGATGGAACCCAGGCCTCAACAGTCTTTAAAGCTCCCTGGGTGATTCCAGTATACAGCCAAGCTTGAGAGCCACAGCTCTATAATCTCAAATTAGCCACTTCACACATTTACTTTACTTGTTTGGCCCCAAAGACATTTGAATTTTTATCCTGGACATGTGATTAAAAGCAGACTAGTTTCTAGACTGTGATTCACAGTTTAGTTCTGCAACTTTTTGTGTAAACTTGGACTTTGTTTTCCTTATTTACAAAATGGAGATTAGAATACCCTATTTTATAGGGGTATTATGAGGATTAAATTAGATAATGCCTGTAGAGCTCTTAGCACATAGTTGGCACATAGTAGGTTCTGCTCATTAAAGCTTGGCTGTTATTATCATCAGAGTCCCTGTTTTAGGTAAAATATTTCATCTACCTTTCTCTTGCCAGGTTTGTCATGGGTAAAATTTGGAAATGGGCAAAATTTGGTTTTTGTAGTTAATGACTTCCTTTTATAGTACCTAAATGAACATTAAGGAAAATAGATAAACTGGCATAAATCCAGTGCACTTTACTCAGAAGAAGGGACCTTCTTTGACAATTTAAAACTTAGAATATGGTTACTGATTAACTGACTTCTGGATCTTATCAGATTAGGAGAGTTTGTGACTGCTAAGGTAATAACTGTGCAATAAATTCTGGGAGAGAGATTTAACTATTTACAATTTTTAAAAAGGCATTTATTGTATAGGCAAAGAGTCCCACATTCCTAAAACACTGCATTATGTTGCTTTTGGATTTCCCAGTGATGACCAGAAACCATCAAGCAAAGGTTTATATAAAGTTTTATATGATCTTCTTCTAGATAAGTATAAGTATATTATAACTATTTAAAATAAAAACGTTTTATGCTTCTAAGGGTCATATTTGTTATTTAAGTTAGCTGTTCTTTGCTTTAGGCTCCCCTAGCACTTAGGATGGCCCAATAGCCTAAGCACACACACAGCATACTGTAATTGGTTACTTCTTTGTTTTCAACCTCCCCTGAGTCTGCTTTAAAAAAAGAAAAGTCTTCTTCAGCTCAGGGCCAGGCTTTTTTAATTCCTTCTTCTATATTACCTGGTGCCTGACATATAGTAGGTGCTCAATAAATAGTAGGTTTATACCTATATAGTGTTTTCTCTCTGCCTGTTAATATGCTTATATATGGTAGGCAATGAAGTGTAGTGGATATGGGCTGAGGAATCAGAGCACTGGAATTTGATTTCTTCCTTTCTACTAGCTGTGTGATCTTGGGCAAATTACTTAACTTCTCTGTGACTCTGTTTCTCCGTATGTAATAATTAAGATTATAGTGTTTATAATAGGTTGTCATGAGGATCAACAATATTAGCTGGTATACAGTGCTTAGAAGGGTGTAGCTTGTATGTTGAACTGTTGAGGAAGCACATATACAAAAGAGTGGTTCATAGACCTCAGTAATTTAGACTGCAAGTGTGGGCAGTACATGGCAGGTGTACTCATGTTCAAATGCAAAGTTAGGACTTATACACATCAATTAAACATTGTGTATTACATGGACATCTTCACTGAAGTACATCTTACAATTAAAAGGAGATATATTTATCAAGCTGTATTTGTTTAATTCTGTTCCATTCCATAGTATATGGAACAAAAATACTCTTTAAGTTCAGTAGTTCTTGTTTGTATGTAAAAGATAAAAGCTTCTAGATACCTTTTGAAATGGACTCAGTGGAGCATTCTTTTACATGTATGTGATTTGCACAGGAATCTACAGCCGATTCCACACATTGTGCATGCCTTAATCATCCCTGTAAAGTAGAGCATGCCAACTCCGTAATGAGGGTACTGCTGTCCAAATAAATATTGGTTGACTGTGTAAGAGAATTGCTTCATATATGGGAGCCTTTAGTTTAAGTCCCAGGTAGATTGTGGAAGCCTTACTTTGACATTTTTTATTCTTTCTTGTCTGAGGAAGGACAGTTTCCTGTAGGGCTGGAGCACAAGACCAGATTTCAGTGGCTGAAGGAATAAGTGAATTAGAGTTGGAGGAATGAAGTCTGACTAAAGATGGTATGGACTAAAAAGGAGAAGATTATAGAGAAATCAGAAAAGGGAAGAGAGAGAAACAGGGACAGATATCAGCTGATGACTTCAAGGCGGTGGGGAAGATTCTTGTTCACACCTTTATGCCCTAAAAGAAAAGCAGCAGGGAACCGTGAAGGAAGAGTGGGTTTGGGCATCAGATGCAGTTTAAGTGCAACTCTGGCGCTTACCAGTAGGGTGTCCTTGAGCAGTAAAGTAAGCTTTCTGAACTTCAGATTCTTCATATTTGAATCGGGGATAACAATGTCTATCTTGCAAACTTGTAAGGATTAGAAATATTAGGTTGGTGCAAAAGTAATTGTAATTGTGGTTTCGGACCATGAATCTTAAATCATTATAACTAGACTCAAACACATCTTTATTAATCAAAATAGGAACCATCACAATCAACACCTTGTTGCCAGCAAGGAGTAAGTTTGTTTATTCCTGTAGTGTAAAAATCTGTGTGTCGGGATTTGACGAACTCCTGGAAAGCATTTTCTGCTTCCTGCCGGTTGTGGAAGCATTTTCCCTGCAAAAAGTAGTAGAGATGCTTGAAGAAGTGGTAGTTGGTTGGCAAGAGGTTAGGTGAATATGGCGAATGAGGCAAAACTTCAGAGCCCAATTTGTTTCAACTTTTGAAGTGTTGGTTGTGCAACATGCGATCGGGCGTTGTCCTGCAGAAGAATTGGACCCTTTCTGTTGACCAATGCTGGTTGCAGGCGTTGCAGTTTTTGGTGCATCTCACTGATTTTCTGTGCATACTTACCAGATGTAATGGTGTCGTTGGGATTCAGAAAGCTGTAGTGAATCAGACCAGCAGCAGACCACCAAACAGTGACCTTGATGTTATTTTGGTGAAAGTTTGGCTTTGGGAAGTGCTTTGGAGCTTCTTCTTGGTCCAGCCACTGAGCTAGTCATTGCAGGTTGTCATACAAAATCCACTTTTTGTCACACATCATAAAATCCAATCGAGAAGTGGTTTGTTGTTGTTGCGTACAATAAGAGAAGACAACGCTTCAAAATGACGATTTTTTTGGATTTTCAGTCGGCTCATGAGGCACCCACTTATCGAGCTTTTTCACCATTCCAATTTGCTTGAAATGCCAAACGACTAGAATGGTTGACGTTGAGTTCTTCAGCATCTTCTCATGTAGTTGTAAGAGGATCAGCTTCCATGATTGCTCTCAATTGGTCGTTGTCAACTTCTGATGGCCGGCCACTGCACTCCTCATCTTCAGGGCTCTCATCTCCTTTGCAAAACTTCTTGAACCACCGGTGCACTATATGTTCCTTAGCAGTTCCTGGGCCAAATGCGTTGTTGATGTTGTGAGTTGTCTCTGCTGCTTTACGACCCATTTTAAACTCAAATAAGAAAATAACTTTGCTTTTTGTCTAACATCATTTCCATAGTCTAAAATAAATATAAAATAAACAACAAGTAATAAGTCATTAGCAAAAAAAGCAAGAAATGTGCATTAAAATGATGTATAACGTAAGCACATTTATTTAAGAATGTATTCCAATATAAAATGGCAAATTGCAACCACGCTAAAACTGCGATTACTTTTGCACCAACCTGTTACATCTAAAGAGACCCGCATGAGTCCTGGAGCATACTACTACTACCATTACTACCATTTATTAGATGACCAAGACTGCTGTTGTTTGTGGGGTGGGAGTTCTGCAGCCAGTGAGGGTACTGGAGTGGGTTCCAGGAATTTAAAGAAGAGACTAACAGCAGCAGGTAGATGAGACATACTCTTTATTGTTGGGATGATGCCACAGCAGCGAGACTATGGCAGACACTTATATATGGCTCAGAACAATAGGGCAACATGCCCCAGCGAAGAGGCGATCACAGATCACATGGGTCTTACATAAGAGGTGACATCGTGGTTACATAAGTGTGCTGACTCATGCCTTACCAGAAGGCTGGTGGAAGACACACTGGCAGTCATCTTGGTTTGGCCTAAGAAACCTGTTGCCTATACAAATGGATTTCCCCATACGTTGTTAGATTAGCACTGGGCTTCTTTTTATTTTGCCCACCCTTTATTGCATTGAGTAGATAATAGTGTTATTAATGGTGACCTACATGTGGCTCTTCTCAGAGCTATGTGCCCAACTTAGCTGAAACTTTTATTTGATTTAAGATACTTTTACTTTGTCTTCTCTACTCTTTTGACCCTTTTGATGGGGAGAAAAAACCTGAAAATATTTTACACAATAGCAACTAACAGTTGCTGTTTTTCATTTTGACAACCAAGTGTTCTTATTTTATCATTGAGGACAAAATGTTTCTCCTCCTGCCAGTTGATGCTTTGTAGGTTTTGTAGCTTTGTTTGGAAGAGAAAGTTATATAATATAACTTTATTATAAGAAAAATGATAAACTATATTTTCCTTTTTAGCCACTGTTATTTGGAGCGAATTTATTGTGATAGAATTTTGAAAATTTATTTCAAGAAGTTAAATTATTTTTAATACCTAAAATTACTGACTGCCTGCCATGTTGAGGTTCTGTGCTAAGCACATTACATGCATTGTTATTTGACAGTGACACTGTCACTTTAATGTGAATGAGCAGTCTGAGTCTTAAAGAGGTTAACTTGCCACTGTCAAGATCTAGCCTAATGAAACTGAGCTTAGAACTCTAATGTGACTTACTAGCCATGTTTTTTCCATAGTACACCAGTGCCCTCAAAATTGTTTTAGTGCCTCTCATGACAGTATGAATGGTTTTGAGAAAGTAGGTTAGGTGGATCATATGAGGATTCAGGATAAAATTTAGAATCAGAAGTAACAGGTGTGACTGTTTGATGCAGCATTTCCAAGGTGTAAGACATTTGCTGCTGTTAAAAAAGGTGATTTTGGTTGATACTGAAGTTTATTTCAGGTACCATGCAGATGTTGCCTGAAATAACATCAAATCACACAATGAAAACATACAATTCCCTTTCAATGCTTTCTTGACAAGTCAAGGAGAAACAGTCATTTTGAAGCTAGAATCTCTCTCTTAGATACAGTTGCTTACCTGTTTTTCCAAAGACAAAAGACTTCAAGCAGCCAGTGGTCTGATAGCTAACAGTCTAATAATTGTTTGGTGTTTTAGTGCATTTTATTTTTAAATTTAAATCCATTAATTACCATGCATTAATGCCATGTAAATAAGATTTTTTTTTTAATAAGGTAGTGGTGTAAAGTTTTCTTTTTGGAAGTTTATTTTAGGGGAAAAAGTGTGTATTTGGTAGTCATAGTACTTGTACAGGTTTTGTATGGCTGTATTAAGAATGTAGGCGAGGGCTGGGCATGGTGGCTCATGCCTGTAATCCTAGCACTTTGGGAGGCCAAGGCGGAATGATCACTTGAGGCCAGAAGTTTGAGACCAGCCTGAGCAACACAATGAGACCCTGTCTATATATATATATATATATATATATATATATATATATATATATATATATATGTATCTCTCTCTCTCTCTCTCTCTCTATATATATATATATATATATGTATATATAAAAAGGAAAAAAGAAGGAACTCATGTGAGGAGTACTTGCATGTGTGCTGAAGTTTAGGAATTGCATTACTGGTCAAATCTGATACAAACACTGATTTTTACAGTTAATAAACCGAATTGTAAGATAGATAAATCGCTGACCATGTGTCTCAGGCTGAGCCTCCCCCTGCCCCTATATCCTGACTCCTAGTACAAGATAACATTCTTCCAGTACCCTGCGCTGTCTCTGTAGACTAGCAACAGCCTTTTCCCTCTTTGAGCAGAAATGGGCGTTGCTTTTTTTAAACAATGGTGTGTATTTCTGAGTGGCATATTTGTGTTCTTTGTTTTTATTGGCCCATGTGTGCTTATACAGAAGACATGTCAGTCATTGCCCTTCACTGATAATCTTTACTATAATAAATAGGCTCACAGCCTGGAGGGACATGGGCATGAAATAAATTGCTCTCTATAGCAGTATGACATTTTAAAAAATATTGCTTTAACTATTTTTCATATATAAAATGTCACAATATGATAAATAGTGAATAGAAAATTAAAAAGATGTGCTGTCATTCTGAAGGATAGGCATTTTAGAACATTTGAATGATACCATTTGCTTTCCTTTGAGAGTGAATTAAAAAAATATATAATCATTTTAGGAGAGTCAAACATTCCATTTTCCAGTTCACATCTCATTTAAAATGCCTTTTTTAATTGGTATCTTTGTTGCAAAAAATCTGCAAATCAAGATATTTAGGAGAGTTTTGACATTGCTTATGTGCTCTCTTGACAATAGCTATGATACTGTCAAATAAATATTATAAAAATAGATTAAAATTGAGCAGTTGGTAATTATTTGATTACTTAATTTGGTTTGAATAGAGCAATTTATCAAGTTTTACATGAGGGAGATTTAATATTGTAAGTCTGTAAATCCTGCCCTTCTTCATCAATATGTCAGCCTTTTAACAAACAGGAAATTTTTAAAAGAATTTTATATTCTATTTAGAGATTTAGATGCTGTAAAATAAGGTAAATTGTAGTGATGTCAAACATCGCTTTTATTAAAACATGAAAAATGAATCCTCTCTACTGTATAGGTGAGTATCAGCTCAAAATCCAGAAGTCATCCAAATTTGATTATGTGTGGATGAAGCTCCTTGAGTACCGTTCCGTAAGTGTAACTGTTCAAGTATGGTTCCTTTTCATCTGTCAATCTGTGGGACTAAAGAGTCAAATTACCTGCTCTCAACATAGCCAACATTGTAGGGCAGGCATAAGATACCTTGATATTTCTTTCTAAAAAAGGTGAAAAACATGAGGTAGGAGGCATTTGTCCATAGCAATTCTTAAATCTAGCTTGGCAAATGCTTTTTGATTAGGTCTTGAGTCCTAGCAGTAAGTCTCCATGGCCCTTGATTCCACCCTTTGGGCTCTTGATTCCACTCCCTGAGTCATCCTTTCTTTTTTATGAAAGGCAGCATATGTTTGTAGCTGAGTGGTTTTCTTAGTTTTCTCCTGCCAGTAGAATTTTGAAGATCTGTGGCCTTTTTGATATAGTACTACCTCTGTCCCTTTAAGTCCAAACTGGCAGTGTTTCTGTTGATATAAGCTTCTCAGAAATTATGTAGGTCTCCTATGAAACTTCTTGGAATTTTCTCCATTAGACAACAACACATCCATATATCTCTGAGATAAATCTTCTCTACTTTGGGCTTGTGCTGAGATAGGGAAGAGACAATTCCCTTAAACTTCCTAAAGGCCTGTTGTGAAGATCTTGAAACTCTTAGCTGGTCTTACTGTCTGATTGAGACACTGCTTTTGATCTTTCCAAGGTCTTAACAAATGGATTTGGTAGCCATACCTCTGACTTTTATTTTTATACTGTGTTTTTCTGATAGTGCCCTAGAATTGATCCTTCCTTGGATCCTAAGCTACTTCTTAATTTTAGCATTATTTATTGTCTAGAGAGGCTGAGAATTTTCAAAATCAAGTCCTGCCCCTTTTTTGTCTAGCAGTCCTTCCCCCAGTTTATCTTTCTTCTCATAGTTTACTATAAGACACTAAGAAGAAATCAGGTGACATCTTCAACACTTTGCTGGGAAATCTTCTTAACTGGGCTACTCAGTTCATTCGGCACACTTTTTTACTTCCCATGTAACTCTAAGTGACTGCGGGTCACATAACTACATCTAAGTGTGAGTGTTTCTAAACTTTCTGCCACTATGTAATTTCTAGTTTCCAATAAACTTTTTTTTCACTTTCATTTAAACCCTTACATCAATCTTAAAGTCCAAAATTCAATGAAGGATGTGTTCAAGGCACTGTAAATTTCACTAGCACTCTTCTTAAGGTCTACTAATTATACAATTCCAAAGCTGCTCCCACCTTTAGATTTTTATGGCAGCATCCCACTACTAAAATCTGTATTAGTTATCTTGCCACATAGCAAATTACCCCCAAACTGAATTTGCTTAGAACAACGAACATTATGTCACAGCTTCTGTGGGGAAGGAATCTGGGCTTAGCTGGGTGACTCTCTCAAGATCACTCACAGGGTTGCAGTCAAGCTACTGACCAGGGTTGTAGTCATCTTAAAACTTGACTGAGATTGAATAAACCATTTCAGAATTCACTCATGTGACTTTTGGCAGGCCTTAGAAAATCCAATTCCAATCCCACTCATCTGGGCCCTTCCACAGGGCTACAACACAGCATCATAGTTGGCTCTCCTCAGGGCAGGAGATCAGACAGAGTGACAGAGAATGTAACATCCAAGATGAAAGTGAAGGTATTTTAATAACCTAATCTTGGAAGTGATATCCTATCACTTCTGTTGTATTCTGTTCATTAGCCTCTAAGTTCAGCTCATGCATAAGGGAAGGGGTTTCTGAGGATCTGAATTACAGAAAGTGGAGATCATTGGGGGCCACCTTAGTAGCTACGTACTATAAGATGAGAATGCTTATTTGAATATTATTATCATCATTGGCAATATCATTACCAAAGTTGTCATAATCTAACAGTCACTGAGCATTTGCTGTGTACCAGGCACTCTTCTAAATTATTTTCTTGGATTATCTGAGTTAATACTTTTGTAAAACTGTTTACAACATATTAAATTGTGATTTACCATTTAAATTTGAAGTGTATTAACAAGAAATGGCATTTGAAATCAAGGTACTTCAGAGGGAAATTACCTGGTGTTTAAACCCTCTGACCTGGGAAAATTAAAATTCCATGTGACTCTCTGAAATATAAACCTAATTGGTGAGTTTTCAGGGGAAATACCAAAGAGGAAGGCATCATGTCCTTGGGGAGTTTCAAAACCCCTTGATAATACGTGAAAATTTCTCACTCCTCTAAGTAACTGTGTTTCTTTGGCAAGTAGGTAAGAATACAGTGCAGTGTGTCTGTTCATATAGTGTTTTTACTTGCTTCTGAATGTTCCTTTTGACTTCATAGACTGCAGTCCTTGGTGAAGACCATATTATTTGATAGAAGAGAATTTTTTTTATCTTTACAGAATTTTGCTGTTCTTAGAAAGATATCTTTGATTGAAAGAAAGCATTAATTGCATTACTGGTAATTTCAACTTGTTCATTCACCCCTACTTTGAAAGTCAGGTTTAAAAAATTGCAATACACATGTACTATATAAATATATGCAACTATTACGTACCCATAATAATTTCTAAAAATTTTAAAAAGGAAACAAGTTGCAATATATGAGTATCCTTTTGTGATGTTAATAAAATCAAAAGTACACATTAAAAGCATATTATGAAGTCATTAAATGTATTCTGAACAGTTGTAATTCCAAGTTTATAATATGACTTCATTCTCCTAAACATATTTTAGTAATTTAAATACATGAGATAAATATTTTTATTTTACATTTGTCTTCCATTGTACTTTCCAAAACATTTCTATAAGAGATTAGATTCAGAGGTGGATAGGTAATATTTTGTCAAAATGTGCCTGAGGCCATATTCTACTCAAGAATTGAGTGTTCTACTCTTGTCAGTGAGAAGTTGCTGTTGAATTTCTGTAGAATCAGTGATTCACCTCCTGTCCCATTGCTATGTTTGTAGGTTCCAGGTTGCTGCCATGATATTCACTGGTACTGTGGTTGCTATGGACTTCTACTCTTGGTAATATTCACATTGATACTGTAAGTCTCTCATGACGTCTTGTCAATTCTCTATGCCAAAAAACAAAATGCGGAAACTTTCTACGTGTTCTATAATGTATTGATAATGTGTGGTGTGGTTCTTAGGGAGACTTATAAACTGTTCTTTTCTCATATGGCTTTATGCTCTCTGAGTTTGATTAGGTCTATATGGACTGAGCTAGAGGATTCTCTCTTCTGTTGAAACTGTTCAAGGCAACAGTGGCTACCAATTAACTAGAATGATGGTATTTGTGAGTGCATGTGTGCCCTTTTTTGTAGACTCTAAGAAATCTTCATCCGATGTTCCCATAGTAACAATATTTTCAGTAGGGCTGAGCCTGTAAAGAAAGTCTGCTTTGTTTTTACTGTTGGCCTCCTGCTGTTCTCAAAACTGTCTCCTATCCAGGAACAATGCATGGCTTAAGACCATGCCAAATGTCTTGTCTGTGGCCCTCTCTTCCTTAAGGGTGGCATTTTCAATTTGGGATATGTGGGCATCCATGAACTTTCTGAAAATACGTATCAATTTTGTATGTGTACCTTTTTCTAAGATGGAAGCCATGGCTTTAATGAGATCCTCAAAGCATTGGTGACCTGAAAAATGTTAAGAACCACTGCTTTAGGGCAATTCCTCCTTCTGAGGTCCTTTCAAGCCCATCTTGGAATTTGACCTCCCCTGCGCCCACTCTGTGAGCCCTCTAGACATGACTGTAAGTAGCTGAGTGTGTAGTGGGGTAGTCAGTGCTTGATGCTGTCTCCCTAAAGCCCTGACCACCCAGCCCCCTCCCCAAATTAAAGAAGAATCGTGATTAGAGACTTAAATGGCATTTAATAAATTGCATTCCTGGAACCCACTAGTAATTACTTAGTGAATAACTTCAAAAGTCTTGGAATTACATGAGAAATTTATGCTTTCAAAATTGCTTTGTATTTGTGATACCATTTGATCCTGAAAACAACTCTATGTTACAGAGTTAAGCGATATATTATATTAATACCATTTTAAATTGGAGGAAACAGAAGTCACACAGCAAGACAGTGATGCTCAAGTTGCCTGACTGCTAACTCAGGGATCTTACTAATATAATTCTTAGTTTCCAAGCCTTTCTCACCCTGGGAGTAAAAATCAGGTTTAACCACATCCCCATAATGGAGTTTCTGAATTTGCCTTCTCTGTGGGCATTTTCAGATTCTGTCAAACAGTTATGAATATTCCCAGATGGTTACTCACCTGCACTTTTTAAAACTTCTCTTTGGAGTCCACTTGCCACCCCTTACTCCCTTCCCATCTCCGTCTACTATATACATGGAAGGTGCTGATGGCTGCTCAAACTACTAATTCTTGCTTCACCTCTGCAGGTTTCCACTGTCAAATCATGCTTACCTTGCTTCTTCGTGGATCTTACTGCCCTGGAGGACCCACTCAGGCTCTGTAGGGACAGGGTCCCAGGGTAATAAGGGTGATAGTCACTGCGGTGACCTGGGCTTCACCATCCTTTGCTTCTATCTCTAGCACATTGCCCTTGATCTAGCAATAGGGACTTGGGCTTTCCATTACCTCAGTATTATTTCTTTTAAGACTCGTCTGCCTCCTGGGTTGTAGATAGGACTTAAGCTCATTTTGAGTTAATATTCACCACAGGCTGCCACCTGCTGATAGCATCTTTATCTTCACCTTAACTTCACAGGGGTCTTTAAAGCTCACCACCCAACTGATTCTCCAGCTGTGTTTTTTTAGATTCCAGGTGTGGAAGTCAAATTACTCCTGTAAATAAATCCTAGAATGGTAGAGCAGGAAAGAAAGTTCTTAGATCCCTGGGTTGCAAATGTCAGCATATGGATATGTTTTGGTTCAGTCCATGCAGTGCTTTGAAAAATTTCATAATAATGTCTGCATGGAAAAAGAAAGATATTTTATGTCAGCATCTAGATTTCCAACCTTGTTGGAAAAGTTCTAAGATCCTGCGTCACTGAGCCTGCATTCCTTTCTGGTGAATGCCTATTTGGAATGGGGCATGTGGGCTTCAGTTGGCCAAAATTCCTAGTGTGATTGCTTTGGACATTTGCATTACTGTCCTGGCTTCTGTAAGCACCAAATTTGAAATTCTTTATCTTGAATTATTTTTTTATTTATCAATGAAGAAAGTGATCTTCAGAGAGATGAAATGACTAACCAGCTGTGCTGCCTGCTACGGCAGCCACTGGTCGTGTGTACCAGTAGCAACAGCAGAGCAGCTAGTGTTACTGAGGAACGGAATCGTAAGTTTTACTTAATTTTAATTAATTTAAATTTAAAATTTAAAACTATAGCAATGTGAAGTATTTTTCTGTTGAACACAACTTTGTTTTGGTGGGGCTACATTTTAATTTAACTGTTGTGTCGTGTAAGGTATTATTGGTGTATTACAGTGCACATATACTTCCTACTTTTTTAAATGCAGCTACTAGAAATTTAAAAATTATAGACATTTCAGAATGTATTTCTGTTGGGCAACACTGACCTGACAGAGGTCACACAGCTTGTTGGTTACAGGTCTGGAGCTTGTTAGCAAATCTTCACAGCTCCAAATATATTTTTTCTCCATTACTAAAGTATAGCCCAACTTTTCTTCTAATTCTTGAAATCTTTTCATTATAACATATAATCTCACAAACGCTCATAGAATTTGCTTTTCCTCATTTTTACATAGTACATAATACAAAAGTGATTTTGTGTAAAAGAAAATTTAGCATTGTATATTATCAACAATAATATAATAAAGGTATTTTAAAGGTTAGTTTTAAAATTAGTATTCGTGATATATAAAGACTATCTTTTTTGGCTTTGCTTTTTTATTTTAAGTGATATAGATCATTTCATTTTCTCGGAATTATTTATGTATAAAAATGATATTTTCCATATTTAAAATGACACTGTGTAAGGGTATATTCACACCTAATGGGTGCGGTACACACTGTCTGGGGTGCTTAAAGCTCTGGCTGGGGTGGGGCAAAGGCAATATATGTAACCTAAACATTTGCACCCCCATAATATGCTGAGGTAAAAAAAAATTAAAAAAAATAAAATAAAATGACGTGTTAAATTTTGGAACAGATGCATATTAAAATACAGTGTAAAATTGATTATAATAGCTTTAAAATGAGACAAAAATCACTTTTACACCTAATATGTTGAGTTCTTATATTTTATACTTTAAAAAATAATATTTTAATTTGGTTTTTTTATTTATCTAAATGATAAGAAAGATTCAGACACATCAGAAATAAAATATTGACCATGTGAATAGTCCAATCCAATCTAGCATTCACTTAGATGAAATAAATTGTTTTTAACAGTTTATATTCAGCTTTGAAATGTAACTGACATGCACAAAAGTACACAAACTGTAAGCAAATGGCTTGATGAGTTTTCACAAACACGTGTGTAACCAGCAACAAGATCGAAACAAATAACAATACCAGCATCCCAGAAGCTTCTTTGCTCCCTTTCATTCACTAACTGTCCCCCACCCACTAAGATTAAGCACCATGGATTAGTTTCATGTGTTTTTATACTTTAAGTAAATGAAGTCAAACATTATATACTTTTGTGTCTGGCTGCTTTTGCCTAACATGGTTTGGGAAATTCATCCAAACTGTTACATGTATTTTGGGTGTAGATTTTCCATTTCTATTAGCATGCCATTGTGTAAGTCTATCACAGTTTATCCATGGACATTTGGATAATATCAGTTGCTGCCCCTATAAATGCTCTCTAGTTCTTTTAACGTTTTGGTTTTTTTAAAGAGAATAGCAGCTTCTTGATGTGCTTGATGACTTCTTTAAAGTAATGCAATTTAAGGACTATTTTGAGTGCTTTGGCAAAATTATCTTATTATTTCCCATCTACTAATGCTATTTAATATCCTTATACATCCTACCTGTAAGCACTGGTCTATTATCAATACAAATCTTAAAATATGACCAAAAATAAAAACCATTAAAACTTAAATGTTCAAAACACAAGTATATGTAGCATTGTTCAGCCAAGGAATACGCTGCCCGAGGGACTGCCTGGCTATGAGCTGGCTAATCTGCTCTCTATTAATCATCGTTCATGCTTACTTAGTACATGCTTTTTCCATTTGTAAAATATAAAGGGGGTGTTTTAAAAATTATTTCTTTATTTTAAAAAATAGAATTACAACAGACTCAAGTATTGCTTTTTGCTAAATTAATTCCCTGAAACAAGTTCACAAACACCTGGTTTAGAAACACTGCTTCTCTCTGGAAGGATTCAGAGTATAACTGAGAATTCAAGAGGAATGTTACAGAGTTAACACAAATATCTGGCAGGTGGTTAGACTTGCCCTAAGCTCGCTTCCGACTTAAAATTTTGTGATTTTTAAATTCTGAGGTGCTAGCTTAAGTAAACAATGATGAAAATAAGAATTAACCTGTAGTGAGTCATGTTCATCAATTTATCATACTAAGTTTTCACAATATAGTTTTGCTTTATTATATATAAATGTTAAAAAAGGCAAAGGCATTCTTAGAATTTATCCATAGAAACCTAATTAATTTTACTTTTGCAATTTGTGATAATTTAATTTGTGTTAGGATAAAGTTTATCACCATATGAATTATGACAGAAACAAATTAACTAACAAAATATTTGTGTAAACTAAAATCTGTCCCACTTTTTAAAAGAGCAGTTTTCTAAGTTACTTAGGAACATATAAAGGAAAGATCTCCTTAGATCTAAAGAAGTAACAGAAGATTTTTATCTAGTAATTGAGGTACGGTCTGTAAGTATTGGTATTCAAAAGTGATAAATTATCTTAGTGACATCTTTTTAATTCAAGATTTGTACTAATTCAGCCTGGGGTGGTGACTCAAGCCTATATTCCTAGCACTGTGGGAAGCTGAGGCGGGAGGATCCCTTGAGGTCAGGAGTTAGAGACCATCCTGAGCAAGAGCAAGAGCCTGTCTCTACTAAAAATAGAAAAAATTAGCTGGGTGTGGTGGTGTGTTCCTGTAGTCTCAGCTACTCAGGAGGCTGAGGCAGGAGGATCGCCTGAGCTTAGGCGTTTGAGGTTGCTTTGAACTAGGCTGATGCCATGGCAAAAAAAAAAAAATTTTTTTTCTTTACTAATTCACACTGGATCCCCCTCCCAATACTAGTTATACTTGTTACAGGTTGTTATTTTAACCTGTGAAATTTTGGAAGGAAACTACTCAGAAACTGCTTAAAATAAAAAACTAATAATA
Source organism: Lepilemur ruficaudatus (assembly GCA_963574885.1). Lineage (NCBI taxonomy): Eukaryota > Metazoa > Chordata > Mammalia > Primates > Lepilemuridae > Lepilemur > Lepilemur ruficaudatus. Next base: position 2,040 of record CAUYRT010003690.1, on the reverse strand, counting down.
ATTTAAAAAAAGAGAGGAAAGAAGACAGAACTAGAGTATATCAGATGTTTATGGAGGAGTGTTTCAGTTCAATTTCACTTGAAGAACTGCTTGGTAAATTGTAGAAACATTTTTGAGGCTACAAAATTATAACTTGGGTTACTTTACATACAGTTTATCTGGTATATTATAGTTTATTTCTGGAAATTAGACTTTAGTTATAAAATGAATGTCTTTTGTTGCTTTTTCTTTAAAAATTCTTTATTTTAAAAAAATTTTGTGAGTCTGTTTTCTGAAGTATAACACTGCCAAAGAAAATTATTAGTAGTTTAGGATAGGTGAATCAAAGAGGTGTGGCTTGTTGCAACTAATGTTACATGCATAGCCATGTAAAGATACAGAGTCAATATGTTAGTTTTTGTTGTGTAACAATTTCACAATCTCAATGGCTTACAGTAACAAACTTGGAATAGCAAACATAATCACATTCACAGGTCTGCAGTTTGGCTGTGGCTTGGTCATCGTGGGAAGAACTTGGCTGGATCTGACTTGTCTGGGCCTGGACAACAGGTTTGTAGTCAGTTTCAGGCTGGCCCTCCATGCTTCCATTCTGCAACCTGGGCTGAAAGGATTGTATCTACCTGGGGATGCTCTTCTGTTGGTAGATCACAGTAACACAAAAGGGTGGGTGTTAACACCTTGGAAGTGGCACATTGTCACTTCTGTAAACATTCTGTTGGCCAAAGATTAATAGGATGGGGAAGAAGATTCTGCTCACAGTGGTAAACACTGCAGAATGCATGGCGAGATGTGGATATATAATTACAATGATGAGGGGTGAAGAATTTGGAATGATGACGCCCATCTACCATAGTCAACTTCAAAATAGGTACAGTGTGAAATAAAAGAAGAAAGTTTCTTTATTTGAAGAATCGTTTTACAGTGTTTTGATAAAGATGTTTGAAAAGATTAACATCAAATAACATACATTTAGTTATATTTGTGTATTTCTAGGCAGGGGCTATGGGTTTATAATAAACAACAAGCACCTAGCATAATCTAAACAAAAGGCAATAAGTAAATATGTTCTTTTATTCAACAAACTTTTCCTGAAGCACCTACTGTCCAAAGCTCTCTTGGAGGATATAAATTTGATAATTTAAGTGCTGCCAAGAAATAGAATATAAATAACATAGTCTGTTAAAGGCTTTCCTGTTGAATTTTTATAATTTCTTTCAGTGACATAGAGTATAGAGCATCTTTACCAAAAGTATTTTGACAGTTAATATGCTGATTTTAGTCACAAAAGAAGATATGATAAACTGTAGGATTTATTGTTACATACTAATTTATGTGGGTAAAAAAAAAAAAAAAACTAGAACAAGTTAGAGCATGGGCCCACATAGGCTTGGGCATTTTAAATTTTATGTAAACTTCTGGTGAACATATATACTACTTTGCTTTTTTAAAAAAATTGTTTTGCATGTTCACTTAGATTCTTTTGAAAAAATGAAATGAGAAAATCATGCCATTAGTATTTACTTAAAGATTTCAGTACTTATTATGGTAGCTATAAATATTTATACCCAAGGCCTTGTGAAAAGACTGTGGAAAATTCGTAGAGTAAGATGCCCTGTCTTTCTGTCTGTCTTTTTAAGAACTTATCTGATTTTATGTATTTCTTTAAAACATCCTTACTTTTCAAGTTTCATATTTATTTCTTTCATTTAATGTGAGCTCTGCATATATACATATATATGTGTATGTGATTGTATATATATGTGTGTGTATATGTATATAGGTGTGTGTCTGAGTGACTAGTCACTTTATTATATTGGCATTTTTAGTAAAATAATCATAATAGCAATTTGTTTATATTTTTGTTTTTTTTGTTGTTGTTGTTTTTTGTTATTTGAGACAGAGTCTCACTCTGTTGCCTGGGCTAGACTGAGTGCCGTGGCGTCAGCTTAGCTCACAGCAACCTCAAACTCCTGGGCTCAAGCAATCCTTCTGCCTCAGCCTCCCGAGTAGCTGGGACTACAGGCATGCGCCACCATGCCC